>CM034361.1:57854788-57875988 GCA_019925275.1 Mytilus edulis
ATTATGTACATTTTCAAAAAAAGGGGGGCCCACTATGTACATTCTAAAATAATGCCCTTTATTTTTCTTTTTAAATTTTAAGGGAAAATTTAATTTTTTACTTTTCTCAATAAGGGGAAAATTATGTACTTTTCTAAAATAATGCCCTTTTTTTTACATTCTCAAATTAAGGGGACATTATGTTTTTTTTCTCAAAAAGGGGACTTTAAATTTTAAAAAAAAAAATTCTCGGGGGATTTTATTACACGAAAAAAATTAAAATTTAAAAAATTTAAAGGGAAAAAGGAACCCCGGGGCCTTTTTTGCCAGAATTTTAAAAAGGGGGGAAAATTTTCATTGGAATTCGAATCTTTTGAGGGAAGTTTTTGTAAAAAAAAAAACGGGGTAGAGGGGGGGATTTTGTTTGGGGGCATTTTTTCATAAAAAACTGAGGTTTAAAAAATTTTCTCATGGAAAGGGGGGGGGGGAACCCGGTTAGATGGTTTTTTGGCAAAAATTTCTTTTTGCTTTTTGGGGTTTTAAATGAAAGCTCCAAAAGTGTTTGGGTTTTCCTTCCCCAACATCCTTGGCTAAAAAAAAAATATTGGGGGTTTTTAAAGCTTTTCCTATAAAAGGGGTGTTTAAAAAAAAAAAAAGGGGGCTTTGGCCCCACTTTGGAAAATTTTATAAAAAAAAGGGTTTTTTTTTTTAACCCTTTTCACTTTTTTCCGGGAGATTTTTACTTCCCCAAAAAACCCAGCAGAAAAAAAAAATTAAAAAATTTGTTTATCCTTGTCTGAAAAAAATTAAAATGTTAAAAAAAAATTTTTAAATTTTTTTTTGGGAAATAAAGTCTTTTTTTCCGTTTTTTAAAAATTTTTTCCCCTTTAAAGATTTAAAAATTAAAAAAAACCCCCCGAGTTTTTTTTGGATTTTTAGTTTTTTGCTGGGGTCTGCGGTTTTTTTTTTTTTTTTCTTGGGGTTTTGTTTTTCGTTTTTTTTTTTTTCAGGGGGTTTTTCTCATTTTTTTTAAAAAACTAAGGGGATTTGGGGTCCCTTTTTCGACCCTTTTTTTGGGAAAATTTTTTTTGGGGAAATTTTGGGGCCCAAAAATTGTTTCTTCAACTTCGTATTTATTTGACCTTTTTTTTTCTTTTTTTTTTTTTTTCACTTTCACGGGGAAGGGGGGTTTTTTTTTGAAATTTCAAAAAACCGGGGCGTCTGGGCAAAAAAAAAAAAAAAAAAAACCCCCCCCAAATTTTACGGGTATTTTTAAAAGGGGGAGTTTATTTAAAAAAAAACCCCACTGGGGCGTTTTTAAAAAATTGGGTTTGGTTTGGAGTTTTTTTTTCCCCCAGGGGTAAAAAACCAAACCCCCAGTGGGTCCGAAATTTTTCTGTTTTGGGCCCCATGAATTATCTTTTGATAGGGTCATAAACTAAAAAATTTACTGTTTAAAAAAAAAAAAACTTTGATTTTTTTTAAAAATAAAAAAGGGTTTTTTCTACCCCCGGGAAATAGTTTTTAACCATAGATGTTTTTGGGGAAAAAAACAATTAAGGATTTTTTTGTCCACAATGCTCTCCGTACTTTATTTGGTCTTTTAACCTTTTGTGATTCGAACGTCACTAATGAAACTTTTGTAGACGCGTTTGGCGCAAATACAAAATTCCATTCTGGTATCTTTGATGAGTTTATTGACTTTTAAAAAACTTTACGAAATACTCAGAATTGATTACTTTATTTGGCCTTTAAGAAAAACATTTCTTGACAAAAATATCACTGGTGAGTCTTTTGTAGACGAAACGCGCGTCTGGTGTACAAAACTATATGCATACAAACTATGATATATTGGTTTAACTCAAATCCAGATATGAAGTAGACCTTCCAGTATCAGCTTAAAATTGGTTTAACCTTAAATCTGACCTGTTGATGTGTCGGTGTTCTCAAGCTCGTTCTATAAACTAATTTGAGCTATTTTAGTTTTATTGCTTTTCAATGTCATGTTTAAATAATGTCGGATTTCAAATACATATATTTAAATTCGACAACCAATAACAAAAAAATACAGATTTGCATATATTGTGATTTTCATTTTAGACGTGAATGAATTATTAAGCCATGTGTGCGTTAATACGCTGCAACTTTAGAAGCTGTATGATTTACAAGAACCTTAACATACATATTAAGTAGCATACGATTTAACACTAACATATAAACAATTTTGAGTGCAATTTTTCAAGTTCAAAAGCTTTATTTATAAAGTATTTTAGCAAATGTATAAGGTCTATTGATATTCTAGATAGTCAGAATAGAAATACAGGTAGAGCTTCAATTTTGACTTTCAGATTGATATATACGTTACTAGAAAGAATTGTATATCTAGTTCTAAGAAGGAACAGTGTCACTGTTAGTGTTTGATTAACCTGACGTGATAGATGAACAATGCATTGACCTATAATCTTTATATTTTACAGAAAATATGTCTGTCTAAATATGAATATATTAAAAATTATGTATCAATTCATTTTTTTTTTTATATAAACTTAAACTTAAGAGAGGAAGAAAAGATACCAGAGGGACAGACAAACTCAAAAATAAACTGACAACGCCATGGCTCAAAATGAAAAAGACAAACAGACAAACAATTGTAAACATGACACAACATGGAAAACTAAAGAATAAGCAACACGAACCCCACCAAAAACTAGGGGTGATCTTAGGTGCTCCGGAAGGGTAAGCACATCCTGCTTCAGATGTGGCACCCGTCGTGTTGCTTATGTAATAACAAATCCGGTAAATAGTCTAATTCGGTAGGTCACATTCATGAAAGGGAAGAGGATTGTAGTTACGACGTAAGGAACATATCTGATATCAGTTGTGAAACGATCAACCAACTCGTGATGGTGTCCTTAAAATTCACGAAGGGATGGTTTTTAACTTCACCATTTGGAACTCTTGGTTTAATAGCTTCCTTGTGAGCAGCAACCCTCTATCAAGAAAATCATGATAGGAAATGCCAGCACGGGAGTATCGTATCAATTGGGAGATATATTATGCAGGTGCTGCTGGAATGTTGCTACTTAGAAATGGAAAGTTCACGATTGGAAAGCTGAAATCATCTCTTTTGTCAACTATGATTTATGACTTAACAAGAATTAACTTTCTAAGTAATTGCTTGTCCGGAATAATGACCATTTGCTTGAGTTAAACTTGATCTCTGCACGCTTAATTACAAAGTGTTTTATATTGCCATGATAGGTATAATCACGCCTCAACAAATATATATGTATTTCATTTAAAAAAAACCACCATTTGAATGATTTCTTTTGGTTGTTTAACTTTAGTGGAAAACCTTTCATACATATAAGAAGAAAACAAATTAATAACAAATACTCTGGGCACTTGACTATTGGTATGTTCTCAATAGAGGCCGTCCAGGATAGGGATAGGGAAATGTGTTTGCCCCTGAAAAAAGAGGTATGAGTTGATAAAGACAGAAATTTTGCCATGCAACAGGCTACTTACTAACCCATGAAAGAACAAGGGTTCTTAACGCAGACTCTTTACACAATGCATCGGATATAGCTTCATAATTGTGGCGTGACTGCGTTCTTGAACATCTTACCCAGCCAAACGGACACTTCACTTTGGCAAGCGTTTAACTGTCGTTTGGGAGAAGAACATAGCGAACATATTTCTTTTCACCAGTTACCCTTAGAGACGAAACGTTTTGCATGAGATGACGTGAGTCATGTGCATGTTGAGTTTACAGAGTAGACAGATTATAAATGTCGAAGGATACAACAAGTTCATTCAACTATATCGGAGCGGGTATATTTTTGCAAATGTCTTAACATTAACTTTTTATGAGCACAAATTTATGTTTTCAAACTATTCTAATAAATTTTAATTGAAAGTTAAATTATCTTTTATTTGGATACAATGCCTGTCCTACATAAATATTACTTTTTGTACTTACCATATTTGATTTTATAAATTATGTACACTCCAACAACCAATGCAATCAACGTAGTAACAACGTAAATAACCCGTTTTTGTTTTAACCTTATCATCTGTGGTAGAATAGATATTACCCCATACATGTAGGATACGTATGTCGTTGTTCTTCTATTGACGTCTCATGGTAAGCAAAATTTGATGAGATTGACGAAACAAACAAATTACAATTTAATACAAGCATATCGATCTTTATAATATGCATAAAAAATCAAAACTTATATCATTAATATAAACCAAGTTAAACCTAGATTTGAAAAAAACCCATGTACATTCTATATGTCTTGTTCAGAACATTATGCATCTACATCTGAATGTTTACAAGAATGAACCAATCGAACTAATTATTGTTGAGTGTTATTTTTAGATATAGAAATCACTCATGATGCAATATTAAGGCTTTTTTTTTTTTTTTAACTTAGCTTTATTTGGCAAAACTAGAAATTTTGGTCCTCAATGCTCTTCAACTTCGTACTTTATTTGGCCTTTTAAACTTTTTTGGATTCGAGTGACGATGAGTCTTTTGTAGATTAAACGCGCGTCTGGCGTATATACAAAATTAAGTCCTGGTATCTATGATGAGTTTATTTATCCAGACTCATCTCCTTTCTCTAAACTGTGACCTACCGAATTGCACGAATTATCAGGTTTGTACTGTCATTTGATATGTGCCACATGTGAATCTTCTCCTTCCGGATTGGTTTTCTGTTTATGATGCTCAGTCTTTGGTTTCTATGTTGCTTTGTCTGTTTGTCTTTTCCGTTTTTAGATATGGCGTTATCAATGTCTTTCGACTTACAAGTTTGACTAGCCCTCTGGTATCCTTTCATTTTTGCTGGTGTATTTTGTATATGCGACTTTTTGTGTTTCTTTGGTTCTTATAATGTGACCTCGTACTTTTAAAGAGCCCGTCATTATGTTATTGTTCTATTATATGTCATTATATTGTTATATTATAAATTTGATAATACTTTGAACGACAAACGGAAAAATTATTTTACTCGCGTAGTAATAATAATCATATATGGAGTCTTAAAACTTTAAAAAAAAATTCTGGATAATTTTAAATCTCGGTCTGTTTCTGTAAATAATTTTAACATAACTGTTTTAACTCGCATACCACCATTTCCAATGTGAAATTAAAATGTTTTTGAATAGACGTTAAACGACAAATTTTCTTCCTCTGTGACGTTTGCATTTTCTGACGCCAAACACGCGAAACAATGACTGAGATTTAATTATGATAGATGCTTTTTGCGCATTTTTGTGAATGTTTGTTTTGAGGTTGTAACACAGTGATGACTTCTGTAACCATATTTTGACTATTTTACGATTATGTATGTTTCGTTTGCGCGTTGTTGTAAAATTAACGGAATTTGATGCGACTGTCGTACGAGTGAGAGGTTTAGCGCTTTAAAACCAGGTTCAATACACCGTTTTCTACATTTCAGAATGTCTGTGACAAGTCATGAATATGGCAGTTGTTTTCCGTTTGTTTTGTGCGTTCTATCATTTGATTTTGCCATTTGCTAGGGACTTTCTGTTTTGAATTTTCTTCGCAGTTCAGTTTTTTGATGATTTAATTTTTGTTCAAATGTTTATATAATACTTACTTTACTTAGGTAAACTAAGTCGCATACTGCATTTGTATTGCTTTAGGAACTTGGTTTAAATTTGATTATTTCTCGTTTACTTAATAAAAATCAATTAAGATAGACCTTTATGTAAAACTATTTCCCTGTCGCATTATGCAATATATGTTAGTGTGAGAGATGCAAAGATAAGACACTTTTATAAGTAAAGTAAAACTTATGTCGCTGGTATGGATGTCTTTTCTGATTAAAAAAAAACAATATAAAATTGGTATCAGGTTAAAAGCCCAACTGTGGAAATTTATAAAAAAAAGAGCAGGGTTATATTTGATTAAAAGCTTTCTTATCCGCATACGACCGCTCAGTTGCTCATATAAATGGCATGTAAAAGTCAAATATTAAGTTCAAAAGCATTAAAAACTAAACCTTTTAGAGTCTTTGACCAATCTGGGTAAGGAAATCTATGATTTAGGATAGAAGTTTTTGAAAGATTGCAATAATGAAAATTTAGCGTCCTTATTTTTGAACTCAGTAACTTGGTCTGGATATTTTTTTTTATTGATGCATCATTGATAAAGTTTTGGCTAAAATAAAACCTGCCCATCTAGTGTACAAAATGATAAGAGATCATAAGACAGGTATCTTTGATAATTTGTTTTTACTAACAATTAATTTTCAGGAAATGACTGTATCAATGACATTTAATTTTGGTGATCTTTAACTTATAATACCCTCATAGACGATACGACCTGTCAATAAAACCAGATGCATCATGTTATATGCAACACCTTGTATGGCAAAAACAATTGAGAATTTGGACAGTCATGATTGCTTCGGAAAATTATATGGAGTCCCAACAGATCTAAACGGAGTTAGTAATAGAGCTTTTCTTTCTATCTTTTGATATTTATGCTTCACTCAGCACAAATTTCCAATTTGTATGAATTGAAAAGACAAAGTGTCAAAAACAGGAATATGATTCCAAAAAAAAAGCTGAAAAAACATAGGGAAATTCATAACTTATAAGTCAAAAAGAAACTGCCATCGCCATTGCCTAAACGACAAAAACACGAAATAACAAACAAGTCCAGGACACACTACTTGAACGGACCAAAAACTTAACGTGACATAGGGTAGTCCGGAAGTCTAAGTAGAAAGATCTGGCTTCACTCATTGTACCCTTCAGCTGCTAATCATTAGATGGAGGATAGTTGATATGTGAAACCTGAAACATTTTTAAGAACAAGCAAGTTATAATTTTAAAAAGTAAGACGTTAGGTCATATTCTTTGTACTCTTGATAGAGTAAGTTTGTTTATAGAAGCCAACTGATGTGACATTAACAAAGGCGTTAAAAATTGAGACGAAAAAAAACCATGTTTGAATAATATTTAATGGATGAATCAAATTGTACAATAGATTATTTACATAACAAACTAAATTGTAGCACTACAAGCAATTATTTTTTTACGTTGAATTAATATTTTGAAGTCTTGAACGTTCGAGAAAATCAGAGTTTAGTATACTTTTCGTTACTTAGTCTCCCTCATTCATCCGCCTGTAACGTTGATAATCTCTAATAGCTTCGAGCTCTCTCTTCAGTTCCTGTGCTTTAGTACTCAAAGTACCAGTTCTACCAGAAATCCTTCCAAGCTGTCTCGTTTTGATTCCAATGACATCGATTTTTTTCGTCACCTTTTGCACTCCGTCATGTAGACTATATTGCTGGGAATTGGAATTATAACCACTTACTACAAGATATATACAAACTTGATAAAACAATGTTATAATTAACTGTATGTTAACATTTTTTAACAGATAGAAATCACACGATAGTTTTTTATAAAAGAAAATTAATTCGCGATGATTTTGTGTAGGTTAAAAGTGAGAAATACAATAATGAATGAAAGTAGATGAATTTTACACTTTAACAACACCGAAACCCACAACACGTTGCGTAGTCGTAGAGGGAGAAAAATACCATGGTGAATCATAATAACCAAAATGAACATATTGGTTTACTTTTACTAATTGTGAATTGGAGAATTGTCTCATTGGCACTCATAGCACATCTTCTTAAAGCTTTATAAGACAAAATACCATCAATGATAGTTTAGAATTATTTAACCATCCATAAACAGGGTGAATATAGAATGCTCCAGAGTCGAGCATTTCATGGTCCATTTCTGACGAATGCAACACAATATTGTATTATATATATAATGTTTATGAGGGGAACACTTTCTATTTTTGATAAGCATATGGTGCTGATTTGGTTGCGGGTGATTAACGCAAAAAGAAGACATTTGCCCCGTTCCGATTCGTTTTGAGTTCATGACATTCCCTCAGTTTCTATGTATACCTTGATTTTGTGTTTAGATACACTCATGAGTCATTTCTTGTGGTAATGCGTACACTAGAAGGTCAGTATATATCCATTTAATAACATAAGACAATACCTAATCCTGGAATCATCAGTCACGTAAATTCAAAAAATCTATTTAATGTGAAAACCACGAATGCTCAAACCATAAGAGAGGCAAATGTGTTTCACATAGATGGAAAGTAAATAATTTGAAATTGAAAACGTTTGTTTTCGTAAAGTTTATTTCCCAACTGATCTATATTTTTTAGTTTTTAGATGTATCGGATAATTTAAAGTGCTAAGAGACAGATACAATCTGTAACAGTTTGAATTATTCAGTGAGACGACTTCATCTTAAATCCTTGGAAAGTAACGAATACGTTGTCAATGAAACAAATAAAACAAATCCAGCATGTTAATGAAGTGAGTTTCATTTACTTTTTTAAGGGGTACAAAGTACTATTTGTTCCTTCCTTAAACAAGGTATTTGTATATTCGTTTGCCATTTGTGGAACAAAGTCAGACTAATTAAAAAATAAAAATCTTATGTTAATTCAATTGTATAACTTGTTTCAGTGGCGGATGCAGGAATTTTCGAAAGGGGGGTGCTAGCCCAGGGCAAAGGGGGGTGCAGGGGGGGGGTGCAAACATATGTCCCGATTCAAATGCATTGATCGGCCAAAATAAAGGGGGGGTGCGGACCCCCGGAACCCCCCCTCTGGATCCGCCACTGTGTTTACCGATGTTCAAAACTAGAAACAGAGACGATAAAAAAAATCTCACATAATTACTGCATTTTCAAATTAATGCGATATTGTAAAGAATGCGTTTCCAATCGTAATTGTTTCAAGAGGGTTGCTGCTTACTAGAAAGCTTTTGATTCAAAATTAAAAGAAAGGTGGTAAAACTGAAATCATTCTTCTGAAGTTTAACGGACGCCTTCATATGATACTATTTGATTACTCTTCAAGAACGGCGACCAAAACTGTCTGTTTGTTCGTTACTTATTTCATTTCCGCTTAAAAAACTATCGTCAGTTGCAAACATAAAAAAAAAAGGAAATTGATGTAATCATTTACCTGAAAGTTTTAAATCTGTCTTAAAGACATCAAATTGAATAAAATGAAATTGCAAACTAAATAAAAATTAGATTTATGGACAGATCACAGTTATTTAAATCAGATTACAGAAATGCATTAAATGGGACGTAATTCGTAGAATAAAATAATTTACCACAGTTCATATAGAAAAAAGAAATATAAGCAAAATACCAAACTCCAAGTAACATTCAAAAAGGGGTGTCCATACAAACTGACGAAAAAAGTTATGAAGCAATGCAACCAATTAAAAACGTCTCTTATATTGATTAGTTAAACAGAGGATATATAGCTAGCTCTGTACATGTATCAAGCTGCAAAATCTTTCAGTGGCCTTCTCTCAAGTAAACATAGCTGGTTTCGTTATTTTATAAAGATACGGTTAAAATGATAATTTAAGTTAAATGGTATTTGGAATAGTGAGCATGACTTATACAAAATAATCGTTATGGTCAGCTAATTTTTTTTTTATTACTGGACAATCTTTGTCCTATGTATTATACAAAAGGCAACAAAACATATTTTCCTAAACCACTAAGATATAAAGATGTCTTTTCTATGGTGTGAAAGGCACATTTGTTTAAGTGCATAAACAATATGAGAGGGAGAAAAGTTTAAATTTCAAAAAGGTGTGTTCTTAGAATCGACTTTCTTAAGAATGTATCCCGAAGAATGCTACTTTTGTCGCCATTTTACATAAAATGAAAAATTGATTTTCTATTTGTTAAAGTTACATACCAGAACAATAGAGTTCGTCTTCGCAAGATTTACAGTCGCAGTCACAGTCCCATACCCACGATGACAAAATTACTGTTTTGTCCCAGCACTGTGTATAGTTCTCTGAAATGAAGAATTAAAGAATGGTGAAAATGTTCAAAATACAAAAATCAAAAATATCTTAAGTCCAAACAAAATACATCTTAAGATATGTAGTCATACACGGATTGTTTTACAAGTATGTTTGACAATTAGAATAATTTGACTAGATGTATCATTGATATGTTCATAATTACAAATTACCTGTTTACAAAACTTAGAATTTTTGAGATACTAGATAAGGATTTTCTATCTAAATTATACATTACCTTAGCTGTATTGGGAAGCACTTAAAAAAAATTGGTCCTCAATGCTCTTCATTTTCGAACTTTATTTGGCCTTTTTAACAATTTTTTTTAATTTCGAGCGTCACTGATGAGTCTACCGCAAATATTAAATTTCAATTCTGGTATCTATTATGAGTTTAATTTCATGTAATGCACTATTTATAGTATACATAATTAAGAAACATTTATATAAAATACAGCTTTTCTTAATTTTATTTTTAGAAAACGATCTTTATGCTGCTTACCTTTGATTTGGTGATTGAGTGCGTCACATGGCAGAATGAATACAAATACCAGTACTACCAGTGTTAACAAGCACTTAATTTCAAATGCCATTTTCTAATTCTGCAAATACATTTACATATTCAATTAATGCATTAGTTAAAAGCTTAAAGCTCCTTTTACAGTAATAGTTTGTACTCATATTTATGAACACTATGTTGTTCATATTGTGGCCGTTTATAAATGTTCGAAGAAATGTTTTCTAAAACGCAATTAAATTGTTCATGTTTTATCAAATACACGATATTGTAGATATTTGATAACATCTACAAAAATATATCTTGAATTGACCTTGGGGAATGAGAATTTGTAAACTACTAGAAAAATTCAAATCTAACACAATTAGTATGTATAATGTGTAAACAATCATATTTACATACCTAAGGGATCCTATAACTTTGAAGTTATTCAGAACAAATACTAAGTTGCTTTTCAACATTCTCATTATCAAAAGTACATCTACAGTTTCCATGATTTTTTTCAGGCCGATACAATTGTGGATATCAGTGGATCCAAATGATTTTTTTGGGCAAAGGCACTTCGGAAATGGAACCCCATTTTTATAATAAATATTTGATCGAATTAAGTTATGTAATGTGTTCTTGCTTTTATCGACACGATATTATAATAATTGTTGTTTATAATTGAAGCCTCTATAAAGAATAGATGGCTATCATATACATGTATAAACTACTGTTATTGTTTTATTCTTCGATAAAACCAGGCAAATTGAAGAAAACATCAATTCCTGTGGCATTTCCTTTTCTATATAAATATATATAACTAATATATATGTGTGTATGAATAAACAAAAGAATAAAAAGATATAATATTTTTCGTTGGGTGTTAAAGTATAACCATCATATTTGGTCAAATTCTGATTACTGAATTAGTCATTTTATAACACAAAAAAATACATTTTAGGTTTTAAAATTAGAATTAAAAAAAAAAATAACATCAAGTTTCTTCAGATTGATGCAGGAAATAAAATTTCTCTCTCATAGTAAAATCATTCCTTCCTTAAAAGCAGGTCAAACAAAGTAAGTCACATGACCTTTGACATTGTGAGTTTTTTCTACAAATTTTACCTCTGGATATAATCTTATGATAATAAAAAAAGCTTCTGCTTAAATTTAGAAGATATTCATGATATTTTAAGAAAGTTATAAACAACAAATATGCTTCACAATCGGAAGTGGTAGAACGCATGCATTGATTTAATTTGAAATTACAGTAGCAACCCGATGTTGTTGTGGTTTTTTTTTAATTAAACCTTATCTATTTAAAGAGACAGCTCTAATGATGTTAAAAAAAACATCATTATCATATCAAGAGAAAACGCTACTCTCTTCGTAGAGAATTATATTTCTCTTATTCATAGACTGGTTTTGTTTTCTTCAGAATGAGTAGCCCTTCACCATGTACTATCGGAATGTTAGAAATTGCAACAATATTTAATTGCTTCTAGGGTCATCATCAATTCATATGTATATTGTTGTATCACTTTTTATTATCTAAGCCACACGGACATTTTTATAATTGATTCCATCTGTTGTGGGGGAGACATGTGTAGGTCTACTTTTTGGACACCCCTCTAATACGTCGAAAGCAACTATGGCACAGATGAGGCTGGGTTGAGGTTGTCTGTTTTTATTGTTATTCAAGTTATAAACAACAAATATGCTTCACAATCAGAAGTGGTAGAATGCATGCATTGATTTAATTTGAAATTACAGTAGCAATTTTGAAGAATATAACCTGATGTCGTTGTGGTTGTTTTTTTTTTTAAAATTAAACCTTATCTATTTAAAGAGACAGCTCTAATGATGTTAAAAAAAACCATCATTATCATATCAAGAGAAAACGCTACTCTCTTCGTTGAGAATTATATTTCTCTTATGTATAGACTTGTTTTGTTGTCTTCAGAATGAGTAGCCCTTCACCATGTACTATCGGAATGCTTAGAAATTGCAACAATATTTAATTGCTTCTAAAAAAAAATTGAATAACTAATTCCTGTACGATATTTAATATCTAGAAAAAGGGAGCAGCCAATTAACATTAAAAAAGGCGGTATGGTTTTCATATTATAATTCAGAAACAAATATATTTAGTTTTTCATTCAGAATAAAACAAATTGTCATCTGCTTCACCGGAATACTTTTTTTCTCCATCAAAATGGGGATCAGAATATTTGTTTAAAAACAAAACATTACCTCCCTTGAACTTAAATAATCGTTCCTGTAAAAAAAAACAATGATATTTAACATTATTTAAACTAATCGCATGTGTGTATAATTGTTCGTTTAAAAATGTAAAATAAGAGAACCCCTTTTTTGGTGAGTATCACTTACCTCTGTTAAGGTATTCAAATCATCCAGAATTTCGGATGTATTATTTCTTGTTTCCCCTATTATAGTATTCTAGTAACAGTGCGAATGATTCAAAATGTGTTTTTTTTAAATTTCCCACGGCAGTTAATATAACAAATAAATAAGATCAACATATACACTGATATACAGCTGTGGTCAAGATTTAGTAAATAGATACATAATTCGTTTCGATTTTGCATAAAAGTAATCACGACTTTTTTTACGCAGTGTTACTTTGTTGTTATTTTTTATTTATCTAAGAAATATGCGCTTTAAACAGCTAATGCCTTGAGCTTAAATTTTTGTTAGGTTTTAGCACGTAAAAAAAGGCAATTGTTTTGTCATGATTTTTTATTCAATTGATTATTCATTTAATTTCTTTATGATAGAAACTAAAATCAGCCATTTCGATCTTTTTATCTATTCCTGAATTTCGAAAACGTAAGAAAAAGAAAAGAACAGTAAAATAACAAAAAAAAATATTTTTCATGCTAATATTCTTTACAAAGCACAAACTTTTCGGCATTCACTTCAAATGCTAACAAAACCTTTAAACAAACTTATTGAGAAGGGATATAGTTACGTTACGGTTGTCAGGTTATCAAAAATTGCATATTTTGGCTTTAATATTGATTCACTTATAGGGTCTTTGCATCGGAAATAAACATATTTATTTTAAAACCAGTTGTTTGTATGAGACGGGTTATGATCTTCACATTTATTTTATGATGGTATTATGCTAAACCAATAACAGGTGAGATTGTACTTGATATTCATATGAAGAAGACATAATCTGTCAATCAGTTTAATTGAGGTCTGCAGCTGGCATGTCAGTAACTACTAGAAGCCTTTTGTTAATTAATGTATTATTGTCATTCTGTGGGTTACACTAATGACTGGACCGAATGACAGGACCGAATGACAGGACCAAATGAAAAATGCTAATAACTTTTTCATTTCTTAAAGGATGGATCTCAAATTTGAAATATAATAAGATTTCATCATTTGACAAATAGATTTAAGAAAAAAAATTAAAAAAAATTGTAAGAAACTTTAGAAAACGTGACATGACCAATTCTGATAATGACAGGACCAACATCGAGAATGACAGGACCAAATAAAAATGCTAATAACTTTTTTTATTTTTCAAAGAAATTATCTCAGATTTGAAATATAAAATGATATGCCATATTTTGAAACAAAAATGTTATAAAAATATAGATTTATTATCAAAAACTTTCAAAAACGTGACATGACCATCGCTGGCTGACAGCACCAACCTCGACAATGACCGGACCAGATGAAATTGCTAATTACTCTTTTGTTTCTCAAAATATTTTTCTGAAATTTGAAATTTAATAAGATTTCATTATTTGATCAATAGATTTAAGAAAAAAAAAGAAAAAATTTGTAAGAAACTTTATAAAACATGACATGACCAACTCTGATAATGACATGACCAACATCGACAATGACAGGATCAAATCAAAATGCTAATAACTTTTTTTATTTTTCAAAGGAATTCTCTCAGATTTGAAATATAAAATGATATGTCATATTTTAAAACATAAATGTTATAAAAAATATAAAAAGTTTAAACGTGTCATGACTATCGCTGACTGACATAACCAACCTCGACAATGACAGGACCAGATGAAATTGCTAATTACTTTTTATTTCTTAATAATATTTTCTCTCAGAAATTTGAGATATAATCAGATTTAAGCATTTTATAGATAAAGATAGGAATGATATAGAAAAAAAATTTAAACGCTTGCTGTAATGTGACCTCCTCAACAAGGACAGGACCAAATATAAAAGCTATTCACTTTTTAATTTTGAAAAGGAATTATGTCAGATTGAAAATATAATAAGATCTCATCTTTTAATCAATTTTGCGTAAACGTAAAATGACCAAAGTTTTTTTTATAGAAATCCTGGTTGAAATTTATATAAAAAAAAGGGATTAAATGAATAAGTTTTAAGAAAATAAGGGAAAAAAAATATCTTGGGGAAAACGTTAGGTCTGCGAACGCCCAACGCGTTATTTGAAATTTTTATTGGTAAATTGTATTAATAAACCGAGTTGTCGAAATATTGTTGAGCTTTAGAAACTTTCTAGATTTATATATTTCTGTGAAAGTATATCCTACTGGTTAGTACAACTATATGTTTATTTATCTAACTATGTATACTTATTTGGTTTATGAGAATAAAGATCATGCATTCATTCATTCAGAATACTTTGTATATTAATTACCGGTCATAATCTGACACATCTGAAAACAATTATAAGGTAACAAACAAAAGGTGTGACATAAGCCATAAATAAGTTGATAAATCCAATAAAGATTGTGATGACAGTAATTAAAATCACATAATAGTTCATGTCGTTGTTGTATTATTATTTTCAGAACAGTGAATAATTATGTCCATGTATGCTTGAGTATATGCAGGGTATATCTTGATAGTTTTTCTCCCTCATAATAAATAAACAAATAAACATGTCTTGAAGTATGCCCGACTCTTGCATGCATGATTTCTTGGTTGTTTTAAATATTTTCATAAAATATTATGTAACTGAATCAAACATTTTCACGGACTATACTTTAAAAAGTTTGATACCTTTCCAAAGTGGCTTAAATTGGGCTTCATGATGTCAAGAAATATTATGATGATTATTCAATAAATCTCAATTAATCTAGTTTAATGAACTATCTCTTAAACTAAAAAATGATTATATTAAATTGAGAATGGAAATGGGGAATGTGTCAAAGAGACAACAACCCGACCATAGAAAAAACACAACAGCAGATAATATAACATATAAATATTTCAACAACAGCAGATATTATAACATATAAATATTTCAAGATCTCTTTCTTAAATATAGTGAGCACTTAATTAATTGTGTCTTTTTGTCCTGTGACTCTCCGCCAACATACGTTTAGTAGCTAGGTCAAGATTTTTTACCACCATAGAATATATTTTCCAGAATTTATAAGATATATCTTATTAATTATGGATCAGATTTGAACAATTTCAGTAAAATAAGAAAGAAAATATGATTTATCACCGGCCAGATCATAGCTGATGTTGGTCAGGTCACACAACCACAAGCTTTCAATACGGTTTTTTTCTATAGTTTTCTTATATGATGTGCGAAATGGTCTAAATTGTCATTATTTCAAATTTGAGAGGAATATTCTGACATATGTTATGCATCATTAGCATTTTTATTTTGTCCTGTCATTAATTGCGAGGATTGTCCTATCATTGACAACGTTAACCAGGTCACAGTTCAGCAAGCTTTTTATACCTTTGTCTTATATTTATGTATAAAATGGTATAATCTTCACATATTTTAAATTTCATTGAAATATTTTGAGAAATAAAAGAGAAATTAGCAATTTCATCTGGTCCGGTCATTGTCGAGGTTGGTCCTGTCAGTCAGCGATGGTCATGTTACGTTTTTGAAAGTTTTTGAAAATAAATCTATACTTTTTATAACATAAATATTTCAAAATGTGACATATCATTTTATGTTTCAAATCATAGATAATTCTTTTGAAAAATTAAAAAAGTTATTAGCATTTTGATTTGGTCCTGTCATTGTCGATGTTGGTCATGTCATTATCAGAGATGGTCATGTCACGTTTTCTAAAGTTTCTTACAATTTTTTTAATTTTTTTTTCTTAAATCTATTTATCAAATGATGAAATTTTTTTATATTTCAAATTTCAAAAAATATTTTGAGAAACAAAAGAGTAATTAGCAATTTCATCTGGTCCGGTCATTGTCGAGGTTGGTGCTGTCAGCCAGCGATGGTCATGTCACGTTTTTGAAAGTTTTTGAAAATAAATCTATATTTTTATAACATTTTTGTTTCAAAATATGTCATATCATTTTATATTTCAAATCTGAGATAATTTCTTTGAAAAATAAAAAAGTTATTAGCATTTTTATTTGGTCCTGTCATTCTCGATGTTGGTCCTGTCATTATCAGAATTGGTCATGTCACGTTTTCTAAAGTTTCTTACAAATTTTTTTTTATTTTTTTTTCTTAAATCTATTTATCAAATGATGAAATCTTATTATATTTCAAATTTGAGATCAATCATTTAAGAAATGAAAAAGTTATTAGCATTTTTCATTTGGTCCTGTCATTCGGTCCTGTCATTCGGTCTAGTCATTAGTGTAACCCTCATTCTGTTTAGTTCTTTTGTTACCTATTCTGACATCGGACTCGGACTTCTTTTGAACTGAGTTTACTGTGCGTATTGTTGTTTTTGTTTTTTCTACATTGGTTAGAGGTATATGGGAAGGTTTGAGTTTAACGTTTAACCCCGCCGCATTTTTGTGCATGTCACAAGTCAGGAGCCTCTAGCCTTTGTTAGTCTTGTATGATTTTTAATTTTAGTTTTTTGTGAATATGTTAGAGTATGACGTCCATTATCACTTAACTGGTATACATTTTTGTTTAGGGGCCAGCTGAAGAACGCCTCCGAGAGCGGAAGTATCTCGCTGCATTGAAGCCCCATTGGAAGCCATTCACAATTTGATTAATATTCTAAACTGAAAGTCCTTAAGCAAATGGAACCCAGTGTCATGCCTATCTTTAGTGTTAGTCGCAGGCTTAACAAAAATGGGAGAACAAATATTAAAAAATTTCCTGTAGATACTGTCTTTTGGTTGTAAGAAGCTTTTGTCCAAGTTAAGAAAAAGTCCAGGATGATTAATGAATTTAGTAAATGTTTAAAAAAAATAATTTAACCTTAAACTGTATGTTATGTTAACTGGAAGAAAAGCTAAGTCCATTTATCAGTAATATGTGGAAAAACAGGAAGTTTGGTGATAGAAATCCAGGATATTTTCGAGAAGGCTATTAAATTACAGTATGCTTTACAAGTAGATTTAGTAGGACGCATGCATTGATTGGATTTGAAATTACAGTAGCAATTTTGACGATGAATAGTTATACATATCTTATTATTTATCGACTGGTCAAGTTGTCTCAGGATCGAGTAAAAGTTCTCCAGGTACAGTCGGAATGCATAAAAACAGCGACAATGTGAAATTGTTTCTAGTGGCATCATCAATTTATATGTATAATTGTTTCTAGTGGCATCATCAATTTATATGTATAATTGTTTCTAGTGGCATCATCAATTTATATGTATAATTGTTTTATAATTGTTTTATTTTATTTTATTATATTATTCCAACCATGAAACCGTTCACAGAAGATTTTATTATTAGTTTCATCGGTTTTGCTGGATACATGTGTAAGTATATTTAAAAAATAATTAAAAAAAACCGTCGATATAGCAACAATTGCGCCGATAAACTGAGTTGATGTGGTCTGTTTTCGTTGCATTCAAGTTATCCTTTTATTTATTTTTTTATCCCTCAGCTCTTTTTTTACTCTATTATAATTACTAATTCTATGCGTTCAAATATATATTTATATAAAACAAAAATAAAACTTAACATTATTAAAATAAATCACTTTTATACATATTTTTTTTTTTCAAAATGTAAAAAAAAGAACTATTTTTTGGTGAGTAATACTTACCTTTAGTAAAGTTTTTCACAACCTCTAGGATTTCTGATTGATTAATTCTTAGATCCCCTTTTATAGTATTCTAGTAAAAGTGCGAATGATTTAAAGTACAAGTGGTTATTTTTTATCATTTTATTTCCCAAGGCATTTAATATAACAAATAAATAAGGACAACATAAACACCAATACTAAAGATTTAGCTGAGAGATACATAATTGGTCCCGATTTTGAATAAAAAGTAATCACGACTTTTTTTACGCAGTCTTACTTTTTTTATATAAAAAAATGCCCTTTAGACAGTGTGTGCCTTGTACTTCTATTTTTTTTTAGTTTTAAGACTTGAAAATAAACAGTTATTTTTCATCTTTATTTTTTATTCAATTGGTGATTCAAGTAATTTTTTGGACGCTAAAATCAATGACAGTCAAAATCAAAGCTCCCTCTGCCTGTACATCAACCCCAACCACCACGTCCACCTGTTCTAGAAGATTTTGGTGGCATGACTGTATTGCTTCCGAGAAATTTATGTATTAATCAGAAATAGATGGAAAGAAATTGTATTGATATGGAACATGATATTGACGCTATTACTAATAACGTAGCAAGATTGCGGTATGAACGTAGTATAATCGTGGTAAGTCCGTACTATAATGGCAGTAAAAGCGTGATAAGACCGTGTTGCAATCGGATAACTCGTGGTATGGTTGTAGTGAGAACGTGATGGGCGTAGAAAGATCTTGACAAGCGTAGAGAGGTCACAGAATAAGCGTGGTGAGAACGGGGTATAATCGAAGCCTGATCGTTGTAGAAGTGTAATGAGGACGTTGTAGCATCGTGAAAGCAACGAAAATTCACATTTTCATGTCGCTCATACCGTGACCTCAGCACGATCTGAATTTAATTTAGATCGCAGTGAGCGTAGTGCGATCGTGGTCTAGTGGGACTGGGGCTTAACCTAATTTTGAAAATTCAAAATAATAGTACTTAATTCGTCAGTTACATCTTGATTTAATATTTCACATCACTCTGTATCCGCCTGACTCGTCATTAAAATATACAACGGCTTTTCTTAGCAAACACCATTAGACTTGACAACTACTGTTGTGTAAGTACAATTGCGTTTGGTAGATGTGGGGCTACTGTATATACCACATTTCCCAATATTTTTGTCTAAAAGCTTTGTCATAAAATAAATAATCCACAGTATTCGAATGAAAATTTGTCAAATAGTATAAACAAAAAAGGACAAATTTTAAAGTCGACAGTGCACTTTCTTCATGACCTTGCATTTAAATGAAAATAAAATGAATTAAATGAAAAGTTTGTATTTTTTGCGTTTTTTTTTCTTTAATTTGGAAAGCTTTTTTTTGTAACGCAATCAATGCATTATTTCTTGAATAGAATACTTCAATGTGCCCGTTTTCTCCTAGATGCTACTTTTGAGGTCTCCAGGGGCAAACAATAGACTGTTCCTTTGAACGGATCTGAGGAACGGATTTCCAGACGACCATAATTGATTTATATCTTCAGTTTGCAATCATTTCGCACTTCCGCTTTCGTTTTCAAAGTACGATTAAAAAATACCATAAACGATTAATTCGAACTTTGAGGTACAAGTAAGTAAAATTACAAATTGTATATATTTCCATAAGTATATTTATGGAACATTTTGCACTGGTATCGGTTTTGCTCCTCTCAGATATTTCCAAACTTCGACAGTTGACAAGATGTTTTCAATTTTAATTGATAATATGTTTTCAAATTTCAAAATATTGAGCTAGAACATCATTGTATTGTCGAAATGCGCATCTGGTGCAAGAAAATTGGTACCGTTAATCTTATTAAGAGACATGTATTTTGGAAATGCGCATTTCGTGCACTGAAATTGGTACAGTGAATGTTATTTTTAGTATGCTTTATTTTTAGTCATGCCAAATAGGTTGATATAACGACTTAATGTGAAATATAATTCGCAAACTGAAATTAAAACCCACCGTAATGATTACATTTAACAAATGTTGAAAAGGTTCATGCATTTCTATTTATCGATATTAGATTTAAACGGTTTATTGTTTTTGACATGTACATGTATACAATTTATTTACTTAAAACATTCATCCCTACACAATTATTTTTCTGTTGTCTATGCACGGTGTTATATTGTCAACACAAGCAGAAAATGGAGTTTTTTAATTGTTTTATTTAAGTTTGGCTTCGGGATTAGTTATTTCGTATTGTAAGGTTATATCGTATAAGATAAACGTGAAAGCATATAGCTTAAAAAGTAATTGTGTATATGTTACAGTAAATAGGTGAAATTAGGAATTACACGTAATTACTGAACATTTCAGTAAATACCTGTAATTACTAGCCAATTTAGTAATTACATGTATTTACTAGTTGTTTCATTGATTACTGGTAATTACTGATTTTTTTTGTCATTTTTACAGCTATTTACTAACTGGATGTTTTTGTTTTAAAACTATAAACATAACTCAAGATACCAAATAAGAAAGTAAAGGGGTAAGGATTTTAAGGGAGCATACTTGAACCGGGCTGAAGTACGTCCATTATTCATAGTTCATTATTCATTATTCAATAATGAATAATGAAATAGTTCATTATTCATTATTCAATATTGAAAAATGAATAATGAATAATGAAATGGTTTATGTTTCATTATTCAAATTGAAGCGGTGAATAGTGAAAAAAATATAAATTTGTTTTGACTGTGACACTATAGCTATATTTAATTTGATTCGCAATGACCATAAGAGGGTTTACGGACGACCTAAATTCCACAATATGCATAAAAATGAGGAAATATA
>CM034361.1:57876088-57947203 GCA_019925275.1 Mytilus edulis
CGCATTCATCACAAGAATATTAACAAGTCGACAAAATACACTTATCAACTAAGTAAATACTAAATATTAACATATGAAAATATGATTCAAACTGAAAGTATTGGTAATATTCAGTAAATATTTTTTATGTTACAGGTATATAACACACCTCAAGCAGATTCATTTTTAAGTGTTCTCCAGTCTCTCATTCAAATTGATCCAGAAAATCCAGTAAGGTATGTATGCCGATGATATTTATCATTTATTCAATAATGTTCCAGGCAATTAACGGACTGTAGTATATAAATGATAGTATATAAGTATTAAATTTAATAATATTGCGATTTCTCCCTGTAAAATTTGACAGTAGGCATAATTTGATTCATTTGTATAACCTTCTTCTACCAATCACGTATAACAATAATTACCGCTTTTGTATCGGAGTGAAGCGAAGGTTTTAAATAATTCATACAATTATTCTACTTTTATTAAGGATTTGGCTATACTTTTTGGACCTTTCGGATTATAGCTCTTCATCTTTTATATAAGCTTTGGATTTCAAATATTTTGGCCACGAGCATCACTGAAGAGACATGTATTGTCGAAATGCGCATCTGGTGCAATAAAATTGGTACCGTTAATTTTATTATTAAAATGATATTTAGGTTTCCATCAGGTAATGACATGCATTTTGATGTTATCGTGTGTAAAAACAATATCTTTAACAGTTAATGTTAGGATGGAAAGAAACCTTTTTTTAAATTAGAGAGAAAACCTTTGTTAAAATATTGCCTACGTTTTACTTTAAACATTTTGATCTTGAGACTGTTTTGGTGATAAAATAAAGAGATGAGATATAATTGTCAATTAGACAACTATTAATCAAGGTTAAAATGAAGTTGATGTAAGCTATTATGGGCATCCGTACGGTGTCCAATATTCTCAAGAAAAACTATGTGAAGATCACTTACTGACAATGCCAAATAAAAAAATGAAAACGATAAAAAAAAAACCAACACCTGTTGAGATGATCAACGATAATCTATAAATATTTCATGTTTTTCAGTGATGTACAGTGGAATTTGATACTGACTTCAGTGAGGAAAGCTATTTTAGTAGAGAAAACTCATATTGGTTGTGACATTAAATCGCTGGTTGTGGTGAATCCATTTGAAAGACAGCAATCAAATGTAGTCACGTGCTCAAAATGTGTACAAACTGAAATCATTGAATTGCCTTCAGTAAAAAAAAGTGATGTTATAATTTCACCATCTACAGGAGAAAATGAACCTATAAAAATTAATCAAAAGTCGAATGGACTCATGAATGGTTCATTAAAATCTTCAAGTACTGCAAACAGTCAAAAACAAGTAAATGGTCATGTGACTCCGAATCATCGAACAGATAGTGTAGAGACTAATGAATGTAGTAGTCTAAGCAATAGTGAAAGACATTCCTCATCTTCGTCATCTAATTCAGAAGATGAAGACGAAAATAAAATAAAGAACAAGTCAAACAAATCAGCAACGAATTTAAATCAAAATGGACATATCAACGAAGAAATAAAAACTCATGCAACTATCCTTTCATCTGGCAGCAACCAACCTCCATCTTCTACATCACATTCCAACGCTGCAGTGCCTCCACCACCACCACCACCTCCTCTGCCGCCTGGTATGATGGGAGGAATTCCAGCTGCCCCTCCACCCCCACCAATGCCTGGAGTGCAAGGAATTCCAATACCTCCACCACCACCTCCGCCCCCTGGAATGCCAGATATTCCGCCACCACCACCTCCACCACCACTTCCTGGGATGCCAGGAATTCCGCCACCGCCACCTCCACCACCTCTTCCTGGAATGCCTGGAGTGCCGCCGCCACCACCACCTCCTCCTGGAATGCATGGAATGCCTCCACCACCACCGCCTCCTCCTCCTCCACCCGGAGTAGATGGAAAGATAAGAGCAGTACCAGCACCGCTCTCATTTGCAAATACTATGCCTCAACCTAGAAGTATATGGACACCAACACCGAAACACAAGATGAAAACATTTAACTGGACAAAAGTTCCTGCTCATACAATTGCTTGTAAGTAGTAGTATTATAATTAACAATGACAGCAAAAGAAGTAATAAAAAAAAAGATATATGATATGATTAAAATATAACATGAAAAATGAATATTTAAAGAAAGGAAAATATCCTTCTAAAAATAATAAAAAAATAAATAAGGAGATCCTTAATGATAAACCATTAGCGAGATTTAACATTAGCATTAGGGTGGTTTCAGTGCAACACATACACATTTCAAGCTTTAAGAGATGCGTGTTCTGCCTTGATATCATAACAAAAAAGATATCAATTAACAGATATAATCCTTTTTTCTTCGATTTCTCAGAATATATCATAATCTTGAATTGGTTGTGATCTCACGATTTTGAATTTGTATTAGGATTTTTATTCCCCCTGTAAGAAGGAGGGGGCTCGGTGGCCGAGTAGTCTTAGTATTTCATTTATCACTAGCTTGTCAACACTATGGTTTTCAGATCGAAACACGCACGTGATAAATTCGCTGGACTCCAATCTTAGTTGGCTAAGACTGTCAAATGGTTGGTGGTTCTCTCCAATTATTCCGGTTTCCTTAACCAACAAAAACTAATCATCATAAATAATGATGAAATGGCATTAAACACAACTTTAAAATCAATCAATCTCTGTTACTAGGATTTTTTTTTTAAATTCCCCTTCTATTATAGCCTTTAAATTATGAAAGTGTATTTAGAGACATATTTGCAATTCTCGAGGGAATATTAAGGCTTTTTGAAGCATTTTTTACAAAATAAACGAACTGCTCCTTCTACTTTATATGAATAAATGAGATGTAAGGTTAACAACCCATCAAAAACAATACGCAAAGGACCTTTAGTGACCATTTTATACAGTTTTCAAAATATATAATCCTTAAGTCGTCCTTTATGTTAAATAGTTGTTTATAAAATTATCGGAAAATTTCTTAAGATCTTCCAGGAAAACCAACCTCTTCAAATGACAATAACTAGAAGATCCTACTGACACAGTCCCCGACTACGGGTAGTCACATTAATATGTGATGGGTTAAACGAAATTCCTCAATCTGTGTATCTTAAGGATAAAGGTATAAATATAATAACATACCGTTTGTTAAGCGGTTGGGTCCTCAAACGCGAATCATATACAAAGAAAAAAACCCAATAAAACATATACAATCTGACTTTTTAAATATATTAATGCATCTATATAACTTCAGCTCATAAGAATATTTGGAAAGAAGTGCTCGATATGGAAGATGCTATTCACATAGAGTATGAAACTATTGAACAATTGTTTAGCAAACAACAACCAGTGACCGTTAAGCCTGCCGAACAAAAGAAATCAAAGCAGAAAACAGAGGTTTGTTGTCAAAATATATATTTTTCTTGTGTTTTTTCTGATGAGAAAACAGAAAACATGTAATCTTTAAGTAATGTTTATACACTTACGCAACAATGAGGTGGAAATTTTAAAAAGAATAAACGTATTCTTCGTCTCTAGCTTAATATCGAATATCTACAGCTGTAATGTGAAGTGGCAGAAATTGGACATGATGGGTTATGATGAGTTATCTAGCTAATTGTGAAACTGATTTAATGTTACCAACTGTCTAATGAAATAGTTAAATATTTGAAAAAAACCTCTTAGATAGATTTTAGAATGTTGTTTTTGTGTGTTTGTTTTCGGGTTCCAGTGCGATTCGTTCAGTAGGTTTTTCTCGTGACCTAAGAAAAGAAATTGAAATACAAATTAACCATATATAACTATATATATATAAACGATAGCATTCTTGGTACTGAAGATGTAGACAATTTTTTAATTTACGGAAAACATACGGTAATAACACTTTCTATAGTTTTGTGTGTCCAAATCGTGTTTCTAGATTTAGCTACATTAGGAATTTTCCAATCTCATAATGTTTAAAAGAAAGGAAATGTATAACAGATGGAAACGAAAGGAGTTAGTTGACCACAATAGAAATAAAAGAGTAACCAAATTCATCTCAAATCATGCAAGTAATTATCTCCACTTAGATTAAATATTTTATACTATGTATTACTGTTATTCAACTAGGTTTTACTACTGGATATGAAGAAAAGTATGAATGTGAACATCTTTTTGAAACAATTTAAATGCAGTCATTCTGAGATTGTAGACATGATAGTAGAGGCAGATATTAATAAGATTGGACAAGAACGTTTAAGAGGTCTACAAAAAATCCTGCCGGAGTCTGACGATGTAAGTGCATGTTTATAACATTTTTCTGAAAAGCAGTTTTTATACTTGATTTTTTTTTGGGAACATTTAAACAGAAACTGCAGACAACTTTTTATCATGGATTTTAGAAGAGAAACATAGAACTTGAGATTTTCCTATTTTATCATGTGTAAGCTTAGACATAAAAGGAAGGTATTTTATAATTAAAGTAAATTCACCCATGTTAAAAACAAGTTTGTGAACCATTCATGTGCTCGAGGTCAATAAACCGGGAAGTAATATACATAACATATTGATAGGCATATTGAGTTCAGCTTTGCGTTAGAGTTTCGCAAACAGAATTCATATATCATGACAGCCTTCCCATTTTCATTTTATTCTATTCTTTAACAAGAAAATTCGACACGGAGAGTTTCTTCATGGGATTGAATGACAAGAATAGATTTTTGTTGAATTTTGATATGAAATTGTTCATTTTCCTTAACAATTTATATTTTTGTTTCAGATTGCAACTGTCAAAGACTATGACGGTGATAAATCAAAACTCGGAAATGCAGAAAAGTTTTTTTTAACGTTGTCTGGTTTGGCAGCTTTCAAGTTGAGAATCGATGGTTTAGTACTTAAAGATGACTTCAAACTGTCGTGTGATTCACTACGACCTAATATACAGACATATATAAGAGCCTGTGAACATCCATTAGATAACGAATCTTTTAAAGTGTTTTTACGCTTTGTATTACACACGGGGAATTTCCTGAACGCTGTAAGTGAGCTTCATACGGTGTTATTTCCTTGTTTTAGCTTTTTAAATACAACCACAATTTACACGTCTTTCTGCATTTAAACAATTTGCAGGAGTGACACACTGAAGGATGACAATAATCGTACCAAGTATAATAAATAGCCCTGAATGCATTCAAAGAATTATTGTGAGAAATTTGAAATGAAATTTGATAGTAATAATCACAAAAATACTGAACTCCGTAGAAAATTCAAAAAAGTAAAGTCCCTAATCAAATGGTAAAATCAAACGCTCATACAATCAAACAAATGGATAACAACTGTTATATTCCTGACTTGGTACAGACATTTTCTTATTTAGAAAATGGTGAATTAAAACTGGTTTTGAAGATAACTTTCATGTCTTAACAATGCAGAATTTTCTTTAAAATATCAAGAACCTCAGTTTCGGATAACGTTTTGATTTTATTTATGCAAGTAATGTATATTTGTGTGTTAGTTATCAAAGGTACCAGGATTATAATTTAGTACACCAGATGCGTGTTTCGTCTACATAAGACTCTTCAGTGTAGCTCAGATAAAAATAGTTATAAAGCTAAACAAGTACAAAGTTGAGAATCATTGAGGACCAAAAATTTCAACACTAAGCGGATTATGTGTTGAAAACTCTTGATCTGAATGTGAATCTTTAGATAGTTATATCATGAATATTGAAAGAAGTTCGAAAGCATTTATTATTTCGCTTTATGAAACAAATAAACCATCCACTATTGTTATTTTTCATTTTGTATAGGAAACCTAAAATTATAATAAGCTAGCATTTATTAAGGTACTGAAATACATCAAAGATAAATGTACGCTTCTGTAATTGCAAACAGGGCGGATACGCTGGAAATGCAGTTGGTTTCAAAATTAATTCTCTAAACAAACTGATGGACACACGTGCAAATAAACCAAGGGTGACATTGTTGCATTTCATGGTGGCTGAGGCTACAAAAGAAAATAAAGATGCTTTGGTTTTTGCTGATGAGATGTATCCAGATCTCTATTGTGCTACAAGGTAAACATGTTTAGACCTGTATAGTTTATATTCATTGCACAATGCCCGATCATCATTTAATTGGTAGTTATAAATAAACATTTAGAAATCTAATTAACTGTATAACACTTGCAGAAGAAACAATGATTTAAAAAAACAAATCAGAATCGTGCAACTTTACAACTCAGCAGATTTTTTAAAAGAACCACAACAAAGCTGGACAAAGTTTCCTTCATGAATATGATCAATCACTGAATCCGTCAGACATTCCGTTTTTGATTTTGAATTCATATTTTCACAACGGTCATACGATATTCTACTCATAAAGACCAAGAGACAAAACTAACATTACTGATGTATTTAAAATTTAATTGATTATAACAGCTTTTATTAAAAAAGATATAAGATAATAGTAAATATTACGACTACTCAACTTCATCAAAACATATAACTTGAAATCACCACCATTCTTTTCGTTGAATAACACATATTCCGCGGGGCTAGTTGCAGGTAAGCGGTGAGTGAATTAAACGTGCAACACTTAAGCAGTTCGAATAAAACTATATTTGTTAGTTCACAAGCCTCTTCAATAAAAACCTTTTTAAAAACTAAGATACACATCCTATAAAAAAAAATCAGAGTAGGCAATAATTTCACTTGCACCACTTTTTATTAGCCAATTAATGTTTTAAAACACATCATTATGCCAAGATTTCACATTAATGTTACAACCATAACATTTGGCATGATTTTTACTACTACTTCAAGGACAGAAGGGTAAAAGTTTACTTGCTCCGTCAACAATTCAAGATGTCATTTAAAAAATGAAATGAGATACTTCAAAACTACTTTATAATATATTCCAATATCTGTAGTTCACGTTAGTGAAATCTAAGTTCAATTATCAAATTCGTGACTGATTTATTTTTAGCAACGAACATAATTATTTCCCTTATTTCAATTCAACACGTTACTGCAAACCAAAACCAGAATATAAATTGTTTGACGTTGTATAAATTGAAAGGAGGAATCTATATGAAATGTGAATTAAAGAGAAAAAATATTTGCAAACAAAAAATATCCAATTACTAATATTTTCTTTTAATTTGTATTCTTATATTAAAATTGCAGTTATATTATATGAACATATATGAATCATGTTTATCTAAATAATCAAAACAAATAAAAACACATCACTTATACCTGAAATAAACAGCAAATAAGCTCGAAATAATAGTAATTCAAAGTTTTACATTTTCATATTTTTTTTAAGATGTTCGAAGGATAATCTAACAACAGAGCTTAAACAGTTAAAGGACAGTGTACACAAACTGCACAAAAATCTGAAAGGTGCTCCTGATGACGTTAAAAATCAACTTAAAACATTTGTACAGGTAAATAATATTGTATATTACCAAGCTACTTCAAATGAGATGTTAAAGATTGAAATACATGTATTTTTTTTAGCTCACCTGGCCCAAAATGGCCGCCAGCGGGGGACTTAGTTTAACATAGGACCCTATGGGAAATGCATACAAATGACTTCTTTTAGAGAACCACTGAATGGAATGAATTCAAAGGCCTCAATGCGACTTAGATAAGGCACAGCAATGAAAGCGCAATTTCTTTTGTTTTTTTTTAATTTTCGCTTGCTTTAAGTTTACTGATGTTATGGATACCTCATATTATTTTTAAGTATACGATGCTTTATAGATAGTCTAAGAACAAACTTCTGTTATCTAGTTTTTCCCCTCTCAATATATTTGAAAATATATATACATTAATTAAAACCTTGACTGAGAATCTTGAAATTGCACATAACATTGTATTGCATTCAGTATATTTGTTTAGAACATATCAAATGTACCCAAAATGTCTGCATCATTTTACTTTCAGTTATATATGATGATTGGAAAACTTGTTTCTCAAGCCTTACCTTATATCTTATATTTGATAAATAATTTTAGGATTCAGAAGAAGAAATAAAACAAATGGAAAAGGGAATGAAAAAGATCTCAGATTTGTCCAAAAAATTAGCAAGTCATTATTGTGAAAATGAAAAGTCATTTAAAGTGGAAGAATTAGTAGAAACAATGAAAACTTTCTGCTCTAAAGTTCAACAGTGTCAGAAGGTAATTTATATATCGTTATCTTTAATATTCTAAAGACAAATAAAATAATCCAATATAACAATATTATATACAACATTTCCTTGTAAAATCTAATGATAAAATGTCAACAGTTAATTGTCTGATAGATGGAATATATATAACGGATTCCATGTGATTACAGCAATTTTAAGGGGAATATTAACATGAACTTAACCGTAAAATGTCATACTTTGCAACCTTTATAACCTTTAACGTTGAAATGTGAAACATTCGAATATTGTACGCCACGCGCTTGTAGCCTTTGCACGAATAAGTTGCGTTCGAAACAAGACAGTCTGAAGACCCAATCGTTATGAAAATGAATCTTGCTGTTTAGAATGATTTTAACATTTCATACAGTACATTAACAATAAATGACCTCACCAGTAGTATTAGTTATCAAAGGTACCGGGATTATAATTTTATATGTCAGACGCGCGTTTCGTCTACATAAGACTCACAAGTGACGCTCATAGTTCCTGTAATCACAGATGCACTTTCAACTGTGTTATCGATACCATCAAAGAATAAATGTCAACAATCAATGGATTCATCTCGAGCTCAGTAATTGAACAAAAAATCATAAAAAATACCATGCTTGATTTTTGTAAGGCAGATGCACATTTTGTTTCAACTTACCCAAGCCTCGTCATTTCACTCTCGAATAAGAACAGTTGGATACAAATTTGAATCCAAAGATGTATCTGTCGATACATTAATTTTTGGCATTGCACAAGTCATGTCTTCTCCGACTGTTCATGACGTTAAATACTAAATCCCTGGGATGTGATTTAATTAATTTTAGTCTCTGATGCATGATTTGTAATTATTAATTGTTTTTGGCTTTTAACTAGCTGTCAATAACTGCGAGTCTCTCAAATCGTATTTTCTTGTTAATTCGACCTGTTGATACTGTTTATAATGCATTTTTGTTATTCTATAATAATATGATTCTTGTCTATATACCAGCTTTGATTATTTGGAATATCTTCTAATTTTCACTTCTTCTTACTACACTTGACAATATTTATTTATAACAAAATGATTTGGTATTTTTCCGAAATTCTTTAAAAATGTAAAATCGTGATGGTTTTGCTCAATATTTATGATCATATTTTTTACTCTGTATATCCCGTAAAGATAAATACAGAATTATGCATCGACAACAGCCCATATTTAACTTTGACCTATAATCTACATTTTGTCACATTGTTGTTAGTTTGCCAGAGAGAGGGTATGAACCCTATCAAATTATGAAAACCTCAATGTGTCTTGTTTTTGCTAATCTCGAACCACTGATTTCCCGGTAGAATCCAATTTAATATGAAGGTCAAAACATCAATACTAGTACAATGAAGGTCGTTGGATGGGTTTGCAGAATATCACTATTGAAATGTCTGTTAAACACTAACTTTGTGCGAAAATTTAAAGAACGTTCATGTCCTGGTAAAAGTTACACAATGAAATATTAAAAAAAAGTATAACAATGTTATGTACTGTTTGTCATACTTCAAATTTATATTGACAGTATATAGTAAAATCACAAAATAATAATGAACCACTCGGAAAATTCAAACGGAAAGTCCTTTTTCGAATTGTAAAATCAAAAGCTCCAAAAAATTGATAACAACTGTCGTATTCCTGACTTGGTATAGGCATTTTCTTTTTTATAAAATTGTGGATTAAACTTGGTTTAATAGCTAGAATGATATCGGCATTGATGGGTTATCATAGCCATAATGTGTGTGAAGTCCCTATGTGTAGATTTATTTCTGGAAAACTCAGCGATTAATTCAGATCAAAATAATATATTTACCATCAGAATATTTATCATTATTATTGCATTCAATTCCAAAGTATCAAACTTCCTCTGTTTATAAAAAAAAAGTTTTATGTGTAACACTTTTATAATAATTAGTATTATATATATATATAGGAAAATGAGCAACGACGCATTCAGGAAGAAAAGGCAGAGCGAAGACGAAAACAACAAGCTGAAATGGTCGAAAAACATAAACATGGTAAATATCATTTCGTTCAATCCATCTTCTTGACTCATCAACTATATATATCAAACCGAAAAGTCCTTTATGCAATGGCAATATCAAAAGCTCAAACAAATGTCATATGATTGACTTAGAACAGATATTTCCTTATGTAGAAAATGGTGAATAAATTGGTTTCAAAGCTACCTTCACTTTTCACTTGTATGACAGTCACATAATATTTGCATGTCCCAACTCAGGAGCATGTTACTAAGTGGTAGATGTTGTATGTTTCTGTTTATAATATTTGTTTTTGTTTATCAAATTTGTTTTTGTTATTTTTTATAGTATGTCTTTTGTTGTGCTGTTGCATCATTGGCCAATAATAGGTAAGGGTTTGGCACAATCTAATTAGTTAAACCACATTACGTTGCGTTTGTACCTGTCCCAAGTCAGTAGTCTGTAAATCAGTGGATGTAGTTTTTTGTTGTATGTCATATTATATTTTTGTTCGTTATTTTAATCATAAATCAGGCCGTTATTTTCTAATATGAGTGATTTTAAATTTGTCATTTCGGGGCCTTTAATAACTGACTATGAGGGATGGATTTTTACTGATAGTTGGAAACTGTATTTATCAAAGTCTGAGTAATTTGGTCAATTGTGGAGAGCTGTATTATTGTCAATTACCCCACATAGTTTCATTGTATATATTTAAGCTAGTATCTTAGCTTTAAATCAAACGTTATTGTTTGTAACAATATCAGAACAAATTAAACATTTTTTTAGGCAAAATATACGTTATAAGGGAAAAGAGAGTATTACAATAATTGAGAAAACGTTGTCAGTGTTATTTTTATTTTTAGCTAAGCATGAACCTCTACCAAAGGATGATGACGGCTGTATAATTGACAGATTATTGACAGATATAAGAAAAGGATATAGTTTACGTAAAACTTCTCCAGGAAAATCTAGAGGAAAATCTCCTGGCACTAAATCAAATACGCAGATACCTTCAACACCAGAGGAAATGGAAGTGAAAATAACCGATTCTCAAGCTTAAATATTTATACCACTATATAATAAAATACAATTTTTTTTAGCTTGAGGATTAATATCATTGAACCAGACAATTACCGACTCTCAATCTTTACTATTTAATTTACTGTACCAAAATATAAATAGTTCTAAACTTCTCAAGCTTGAATTTTTGTATCTCTGTACCAAAAACATTAACGATTCTCAAGCTTGGATATTTATAACGCTATACCACAAATATTATGAGCTATTACAAACTTTGTAACATATGTTTTCAAAGAAACTTATTCCTCAGGAAGAAAAACTCATAAATATTTTGAATATTTTTGTTAATGCAATATTTAGAAATACGCAACACACAAACGTTTCTATTTTTAGACTCATTAGGTTTTTCAAAAATAAATGAAAGACAGATTGAAATGCGGGAATGTATTTAAAAGTTAGTTCAAACACGCAGAATGATATTTTGTACTGTTCAAAGGATTCATTATCTTCAATTGACAAATATTTCCTTTCAAAATTTTTAACCAAGTTAAATCTTGACACAGTTTGAATTATATATAGAAATGGTGTCTTTAATACTTCCCTTTTATAATTAATCTTTTAATCATTATGTATGTCTTATGTATTTTTTATATTGCTAATTGTGCTGATAAAATAAGAATATCAGCCATTATATGCCGGTGATTAATTGAAAATAAAAGATTTTTTTGTATAATTTGTAGTTAGATGTTTTATTTCATCCGTCGATTTAAACTGGGTAATTAATGTTATACTTATTTTTAGCTAAGACGGGTGCCACAGATGGAGCAGAATTTGCTTACCCTTTCGGAGCACCTGAGATCACTCCCATTTGTTTTTGGGGTTCGTGTTGCTTAGTCTTTAGTTTTCTATGCTGTGTTTTCTGAAGTGTTGTTTGTCTGTTTTTCATTTTATTTTTAGCCATGGCGTTGTCGGTTTATTTTCCATATATGAGTTTGACTGTCCCTCAGGTATCCTTCGTCCCTCTTTTATTTATAATGTGAAATTCCGTTTTTAAAATCATTTTTGTCGAGCCTTCGACTTTAGTCAAAAAGCGAGACTAAGCGATTCTACATTCCGTCGTCGGCGTCGTCGTCGGCGGCGTCCACAAATATTCACCCTGTGGTTAAAGTTTTTGAAATTTTAATAACTTTCTTAAACTATACTGGATTTCTACCAAACTTGGACAGAAGCTTGTTTATGATCACAAGATAGTATCCAGAAGTAAATTTTGTAAAAATAAAATTCCATTTTTTCCATATTTTACTTTTAAATGGACTTAGTTTTTTTCTGCGGGGAAACATAACATTCACTCTGCGGTTAAAGTTTTTAGAATTTTAATAACTTTCTTAAACTATCCTGGGTTTGTACCAAACTTCAATGGAAGCTTGCTAATGATCATAAGATAGTATCCAGAAGTAAATTTTGTAAAAAAATAAATTGATTTTTTCCGTATTTTATTTTTAAATGGACTTAGTTTTTCTGCGGGGAAACATTACATATACTCTGTGGTTAAAGTTTTAAAAATTTTAATAACTTTCTAAAACTATCCTGGGTTTGTACCAAACTTGGACAGAAGCTTATTTATGTTCATAAGATAGTATCCAGAAGTAAATTTTGTAAAACGATGACTCCATTTTTTCTGTATTTTACTTTTAAATGGACTTAGATTTTCTTCCAGTTAACATTACATACAGTCTGCAGTTAAAGTTTTCAAAACATTTATTAGATTCATTAACTATCCTAGATATTTACCAAACTTGGACAGAAGCTTCTTACAATCATAAGATAGTATGAAGAGGAATGTTTTTATTGATGTGTTTCCTCATTGTTGTTGAGCCTGCGATTTACAGCAAAAGTAGGCGAGACACTGGGTTCCACGGAACCCTTACACATTTTTCAATTTATCAAACAGATGTTGAGAGAAATAGGTATTGACTATCTATAACGTTGATTAGAATTCAGATAAAAAATTAAGCATATTTTTTCATTGATGCCTTTTAACATTACCGCTAGTACGCGTTCTAAAACTTTTACCCCAAAACGCGACTGTTGCATATACTGCCCAATTGAAGGTAGAATAGGAATATACACAAACATTGATAGAATCTGTTCATACCTTGTCAGAATAAAGTTTATATCGTTCTTTTTGTTTAATATGTAATAAAACTAATCTTTCAGATGGTTAATTGGGTCGAGAATTTGGTTTTGTCAGTTTTTCGTACACTTTTCAATTTTTAAATAAACTTCATTTCTATATCTTCATTGTAATATTGTCCTTCTGTTTTCAAAATACAGGTAGTGAAGAAATGACATCATTTATAAGAATTATTTAAGGTAAAGCTCAATTTTGAAAGACAAATAGTTTCTCCACACTTAGTTCCGCTGTTTTTACAAAATTTCAAAAATTTCAATCAATTAAAAATCGGTATTTTTATTTACCTCATAAACAAAAACACAGTTGCAAAGGTAAGTTCGTCTAATTTAACATATTTTAATTTTCATCCTTATAAACGTTTGTTTGTAATACACATGTAGGCGGTATGTGGCAATGATAATGGAAGGGCAAATTGTTGAACCGTTTTCGCGGTTTTGTTGGTGACTCTTTAACTGATGAATTTTTATTGTCCGTTTGGTAACTTCTCTCACTGTTAAAAAGCTACAAAAATAAATTAAAAAGCCGTCTTTATTTAGTCCTTTCTAGAAAAAAATGTATTAAAGAAAGTCCAAGCAAATAAAAAACTAATTCAATTGTTATCCAACAACTTGAAAATCGACAAAGGACAAGGTACGATAAGGTCTGCTAGTACTCTCAGATCTGTTAATTGTGTCTTTTTGTGTCGGGATATATAAGTACCCGGCCACGTCCACTTTTTTTTTTGTTCTATCTGATGAGTTAATCCTTTTTCAACTGATTTTTATAGTTCGTTCTTATGTTGTACTGTTATACCATTGTCCCAGGTTAGGGGAGGGTTGGGATCCCACTAACATGTTTAACCCCGCCACATTATTTATGTTTGTGCCTGTCCCAAGTCAGGAGCCTGTAATTCAGTGGTTGTCGTTTTTTTTATGTGTTACATATTTGTTTTTTTCATTTTTTTACATAAATAAGGCCGTTAGTTTTCTCGTTTAGTTTAAACAATATTTATTCAAAAAAAAAGTGCATGAAATATAATAATACAATATAAATACAGGGATTCGGAAACAAGAAAAACTTATATAAATCCGTCTCCCTTTAAAAAGAAAAGACAAAATTAGGAACATAGTATATGAGAAACTCGTATAATCTAATTTTCAATTCACATTTAACATGTTTATTCTGTGGTTTGCCCGTTACTCAGAAGTCAGTTTGATCGAAAAATGTGATCAACTCTTTTTATCATAATTATGGTTCATGTATATGAGATATATGTAAATGTTCCAAAAAAAGGGTAACATTAAATCAAAGTTTCAACATCTAAATCGACATCGATATAAAGATAATTGTTATGGACCAAATCTCCCTGTTTCTAAAATAAATCTTTGTACAACTTTAAAAATATTTTCGTTTTCCTCATCACTGATGAGTTCACTACCTGATACTAATGTTTGTACATTATATATTGGTAGTGTAGAAGTGGTTTGTGCCCTGATGAGTCTATAATTATGACATTCTAGCAAATAGTGTTTGCTGCTCTCAACTTGCCCACAATTACATAGGCTGGAAAGAACAATATTTTTCTGGAATAGGTGCTCATTTAAGCCACTACAATTCAACCGGAGTCTGGCATGAAGTATTTGGCCTTTTCTACAACCAGTATTATAATATGTAGGGACTTTCTTCGCATCTCGATTTATGTAATTTTTAAGTGTAAATTTTGATGGATTACATCTAACATCTTGTGGAAGCCTGTTCCATTCACGAATAACAGATGGTAGGAAAGAATTTTGATAAAAGGTAGTTCTACAGTTCAAATTTTGGACATTAGATGCACTTCTAGTATTATAGTTATAGACTTGATATAGTTGTTGAGGTACGAGACTACAAAGATAATTAGGAACTTGATCATGAAACATTTCGTGAAATTTAATAATTTCATGTCTGGATCTTCTTTCACTCAGAGATACCCAACCAGTATCATTATAAAGATGAGATTTAGAGCAAAGCTTAGTGGCACCTGTGACTATACGAGCCGCTTTTATTTGAATGCTCTCTAGTTTGTCCTTTAAATAAATTGGTATATTATCCCACACAGTATCCGCATATTCAAGAATAGGCCTGATAAAACTGATATATATAACTTGTAAATTATTACGCGATAGTTTAAACTTTAAACTCCTCATAAGATTTAAGCGAGGCGTAGCTTTATCAATAATATAATTTACATGACTTTCCCAACAACCGTTTTCTTGAAAAATTAACCCTAAGTGTTTATGTTCTTCAACCTCTTGTATCAGTGCATCATTCATATATATTGGTGGATTATGGGGTTTTGCTCTTTTTCTAGATATGGTCATGGTTTCAGTTTTTCTTGGATTAAAATTAACAAGCCATTGTTGAGACCATTGGTGAATTTTTTCTATATCAGAATTCATTTATTCAGATGTAGCATACTCGTCCTCAACAACTATATATAATGACGTATCGTCAGCAAAAAGTCTGATGTTGCATGATATGTCACATACAATATCGTTTATGAATAATAAAAATAATACAGGGCCTAAAATTGAGCCCTGGGGGACACCTGCTTTAATGCTGTACACGTCAGAGGTCTGGCCTCCTATGACAACTCTTTGTCTTCTTTCAGATAAATAACTTTTAAACCATTTTAGTAAGTCCCCTCTTATTCCATATTTTTCTAGTTTATGAAGGAGGCCTTCATGCCAGACCCGGTCAAACGCTTTACTGATATCACAAAACACAACTCTTATTTCCTTTCCAAAATCAAGGGCTCTAGCGATATCGTTTGTAATATAAATAAGTTGATTAACAGTACTATCTCCAGGCATAAAACCTGATTGCAAGTTTGTAATAATTTTATAACAAGAAAGAAAATTAAATAAATATTTAAAAACACATTTTTCCATCGTTTTACCAATAATAGATAACAGAGAGATTGGTCTATAGTTTGATAAAAGTTCTTGAGAACCACTCTTAAAAACTGGTATCACATTTGCTATTTTCCATTCATACGGATAAGTGCATAATTGAAGTGACTTATTGAACAACAGAGCCAAGGGATAGCTTAATTCTAAAGCAGCATATTTAAGAAATCTTGGACTAATGCTATCGGGGCCTGTTGCCTTAGACACATCTAACAAGATAAGTTGGTCATAAACTTCCTCTTGCGTTATAATTATATTATCTAATGTATGTATGATTTCATCTAAATTTAGTTCTGGGATATTTGCAGATGAGTCATCAACACTCGATTGATCATAAAAATAACGATTAAATGCATTTGCTTTATCCTTATTATCGTCTAAGTAGATATCATTTAATAAAATAAGGGGGTAGTCTGAGGATTTAGAAGGAAATCCAACCAGGTTGCGCAATTTTTTCCACCAATTCTTAATGGAATCTACGTTTGAATGTAATGATTCACATTGTTTTTCAAAATAATGGGTTTTTGCTAGTTTAATCAAGTTTACGCATTCATTCCTAATTTTCTTAAAGTTTGCCCAAGACTCAGCAGTATTGTATTTTTTTGCTTTTTTGTGCGAACGTTTCCGTTTACGAATTTGTCTCCTTATAAGTGACGTCATCCAAGGAGGATCTTTCGTGCGAACAACAATTAGTTTACTTGGTATATGCTTGTTAGCAGCATCTAGAATATTTTGTGTAACAATGGAGACTGCATTATTTAAATTTGTATCAAGTAATGTGTCCCAGTCAACTTGTCTTAACTCATCGCAGTAGCGGTCGTAGTCCCCTTTTTCAAAGTCCCAAACCTTACGTTTAAATTGGGTGAATTTCGGTTTGTGCAAGTTAAGTATTCCACTTACTGGACAATGGAACCTAGTGTTTGCTTCTAAAATATTTTCACTCACTTCGTGATATGCAAGAATATGGATATCATTAACTATAAGGGGGTCGAGGAGTGATGAGGAATTCTCACAATAGAACGTTGGCTCGGTAATTGCTTGGTGCATACCGTTATCTAATAATATGTTTTTTAAATTATTACGGTTTGCCAGTAGTAAGTTTTCGTTGCAGTCACCCATGACCACAATATTTTTTATACCGCTGTTTACTGCATTTTCGATTGACTGATTTATATGATTCCAAATATGATATGGTGAATCCGGAGGTCTGTAAAATAGGCCAAACAAAACTTTACAATCCTTAACTACTACTTCAACCCATAAACATTCGAGTGTATTGATTTCTAGATCATTTCGTCGCTTACTTGGGATATTTTGTTTTACATAAATCATGACACCCCCTCCAAGCTTATCACCTTCTCTGTCGTTACGATAAGGAGTCTTAAAGTTTGATAATGCAACTGAATTGTCGGATATATTCGGCTTTAACCAAGATTCAGTTAACATAATTATATCTCTATCCCCAAGCTCTGCCTCCAAAATATCAAGTTTTGATTTAACACTTTGAATATTAATGCAAGTAAGTGTGATCAAATCGCGAATATCTAAATTCGAAACTGAATCGTTTAGGCTAAAATCATTTGCAAATGATGGCCCAGGATTTGTTTCAATATCACCAGAAAGCAATATAATAAAAACTACAAGAAATATCAAATAACAAATAAGCTCAGTTTTTACAAAAAAGAATCTTGATACGTCTTTACAAACTTTGGTAGTTAATCGTGTACTTGAAAATGGTGTTTTGGGAAGTTCATCTAATTCAAAAATAACAGTATATAATAGAGCAATTGTGATCCCTAAATAACCATATCGAAGAATAAGTAATACAAGAACAACAGTTTTCATATCAATACATTTTTTATGATGAAGTCGAGTTGACCTCGTATAATTTAACCCCACCCTTATTCTATAAGTAGTTATATCAGTAGACATATAAAGTTATAAATAATAAATGATGGTATAGAGTACAAGGGTGGGGCTTCAACAATATAATAAACAAATTCAAACAGACATAAAGCATGGCAAACCACAGAACAGGCATATAAAACAAAATAAAATAAAAAGAACAAGATAAACATATATACACAAATTTTGTTTGGTTGTTGGTTAAGGCCTTCCAATGTGACTTTACTTAAAAAGATCCAAAAAAGGATCTGTTCATATGTTTTCAGTTAATGTACTGGACAACAAAAATAAAATTAAAAATAAGTTTATTTTTGAATCAGTATGGACAAGGTATTAAATGTTCCAGGTCACGTATTCGCACGCTATTAACTTTCAAGAAACAGTGGCCAAAATTGTTATTTTCCCTTCTTTCGTTGTCCTTTGACGTTTTTGATGCCCTTTCACCCCATTTTTTAAAATTAAAGTTTTGAAGCTCAACCGAATAAACTTCAAACCTAAGTGAATATTTTAACGTGATAAGTCGCTTTACAAAACAAAATTTAGAAAATAAGAAAATAGGGGGAACACAAAACCAGCCTAGGATTACCTTAGCTGTTTTTGGCAAAACTTATTGGAATTTTGGTTCTCAATGCTCTTCAACTTCGTACTTTATTCGGCCTTTTTAACCTTTTTTGGATTCGAGCGTCACTGATGAGTCTTTTGGAGAAGAAATGCATGTCTATCGTATATACTAAATTTAGTCCTGGTATCTATGATGATTTTTTTTTATCGTACCTTGTCCTTGAATTAAAACCGACATTTTTGTGCTATGTGACACTTGTTTTGATCCAGCAGCCCAAACTGACATAAAAACACAACTGAATAAAAAGTTCAAACAAACATATATACAAATCTTACAATGACGCTTACGACGAATTTGTTATAGTGCTAATGTTTTGTTCACAATGTATACATTATCTGTTACATAAGCAAAATTAATAAAGCAGCAGAAAAAAAGAAAACATATTGACCAACCAGGAATTATGATAGAGTGAGATCGATGAGCTTATTTTGTATTTAAACACCCATAAAACATTCCTGGATTATAACTTGTCGCGGCATACGCTCGTTCCGTCAAAAATGACTCATCAGTAGCATACACATAAATCAGGCAAAATACCTAATCAATGCGAAACATAAGAGCATTTATTGAATACTGTAAATTCAGAAATTATTGCGTGCATTTATTATTGCGATTTTGTCATTTTAGACTTTAATGCGGTTTTAATTTATACGATTTTGAGAAAAATCCTGTTAAATTCATATAAAATATTTCAAAATGCGAGTTTAAAATATTGTGTTTACAACTCAGTCGCATTTTTCGTAATAATAAAAACCTCGCATTAATTTCTGAATTTACAGTAACCAAAAGAGTTCTTCCTCATACCCATGCTTGACTATTTTGTTTATGTCAAGAATTTACCTTAAGGAAATCAAAGTAATCTAAACAAGGCATGTGCTATCCACTTATATAGTTTACATGATGTTTAAACATATGGTAAGTAACTACGCACTAAATAAACTTTATAATTGGAAAACTGAAGTCATCAAGTTTCACTTATTCTAGCTGTCCTTAAAATTCAATTTTAATAATAAAAAAAACCCACTTTTTACAGTGATAAGTTAAGGTCCGAATGCATTTTAAGATGTTATCATTCACAAATAAAATAAGGGGTGAAATATCGTTGCTAAATATGTACACATATCAATATATCTGAAGGTGAAATGAAACAGAATTGAATATGGAAATGGGGAATGTGTCAAGGAGACAACACCCAACTAAAGAGCAGAAGCAACTAAAGGCCAGCAATTGGTCTTCGATACAACGGGAAAACCCAGCACCCGTAGCCTTGCTTCAGCTGGACCATAAACAAAAAATGTGCCAGACAGTGATAATGGACGATATACTAAACTCCAAAGTATGTAAATGAACTAAAATTAAAAAGTATACAAGAATAAAAAAAAGTCCAGATGCTCTTGACTTGATACAGTCTCAAACATGTTAAGTGAGATCTCAACCCTCCCCCTATATCTCTAGCCAATGAAGAAAAATAAACACGACAAAATACACATAGTTAAACTCCGTCCAAAAGAGTTCCAAGTCAGATGTCAGAAAAGTGAGAAAAAAAAACATCAACAAAATGACAAGTGATAGATATATTATGTCGTCATCATATGAATATCAAGCGCAATCCTTCTCGTTATATGTTAATTATCATACCATTATAAAACATATAAGAAGCATATATAGCATGCCAACAACTGGTTTTTATGATACATGTGTTTATTTCCGATGCAAAGACCCTATAAGTTAATCAATATTAAAGCCAAAGTATGCCATCTTTGATGACCTGACAACAGTATCGTAACTATATCCCTTCTTAATAAGTCTGTTTAAAGAATGTTTCTTTTTTCTTTTATTTTAACCTAGAAAAAATCAGCAACAACAGATTTATCTGCTTAGTTTTTCACAATTATCTGAAACCATAGTTAAACGTGTAACACACACGAGAGTAAACAAATGCTAAATATAGGCCTGCTTGTCTTATTAATCTATTGAAATACAAAATTTGGGGTAACTAACTCGAAATGGACATTCGAGACATGAACTCATCGATGCATTATGCAGGTATACAAAGAACAACATCAGAATGTTTTTCAAAACAAAAGTCGATATATTATTGAACATTTAGTTCCTCTTAACGATGATGTGAAACTGACTAAAAAGAAACCAAAGACAGGCATAGATTATGGATCACGATTAAAACATTTAGAAAGCAGGAAAATATTAAAATGAAAACCAACCTTAATGGAAATTCTTTCTATTTTTAATTACTGATTCATACTTTTATTTGTCATTTTCTTTATTCATAAATTAAGTTATATTCATAATATTTTCATTCATCGGTCACAAGACAAGATTACCTGTGGTAAAAAAAATCTTAAAAACATTCTTAAAATATTTTTACTGTGCGTTTTGCAGTATGTATGTTTATTTCACGTTGGCTAGAGGATGAACTACTTCGCATCTAAATTGATAACATATAATTGATATAGATATAAAAAGATAGGGTATGACTACCAATGAGACAACTCTCCTCTAAAGTAACAATTTACAAAAGTAAACCATTATAGGTCAAATTACTTTTTCCACACGGAGCCTTGGATCACACCGAAAGAGCATGTTCACATTACAGATTTATTTGACCAGTAAATTGATTTCAGTTTGAGAGTTTAACATTGAATTTCAATTTTGTAAAGTCTTAGTCTTGAGTCGGCTCTTTTCAGAATTTATGAAGTGCTCTTTTCAACAGTTAGCATTGGGTCGATTTCGCTGCTAGTCCGTTATGGTATTATCCGCTCCGTATTCAATAATATTTAACAAATCAGTCCTACATTCTACATTGATAATCTCTGAATTTAGAACGGAACGCAAGGTCTCGACTCTGCAAGCAAAGCTGAGCTAAAATGGATATGGTTATTCCCTTTAAGTTTGGCTTGATATTTCTTAGTTTGGGCGTTCCTGATGAAAACGAACCACTTCGAATTTTCTTAAATATGAAGTGGTTTTTTTTCTCTCATTTTGCAGCAAACTAGTAATATAACCTTTTCAACTCTGGTTTAGCATTCAATCATTCCTTATTAATATTTATCTGTAGAATAAAAAGTAGAAAATAAAATGATAAAAATTAGCATACAATAAGCAATAAATTCACAAAAGTGATATTCTAGTGAAAAACTTAGTGGAGGAGTTTTTTAATTCGCAAAAGCTTGTGGTATTTTAAGAATATATGAACAAAGAAATAACACGACGGGTGCCGTATACGGTGCAGAGATACTTACCCTTCCGGAGCACCTGATTTCACTCACGGTATTTAGTGGAGTTCTTGTTGTTTCTTATTTATTATTTATAACTGTTGATGTAAATGTCCATTGGTTTGGTGAGTCTTTGTATCCTCGGTTTTAATTGTTATTGTTTTAAGGGACTTTATAAGGTTAAAAATCGTATGTGCAACATTTAGAAAATAATCCGTTCTAATCAAATATGGTAAAAGTATATTTTACCATTATATATATTGCACCTTTATTTCCCTTCTGTTTCAGAAATATTTAAACCCATTTTCATATACATGTGTATTACCACAGAGCTGCTGTCTGAATCACCACGCTAAGTAATCATTGTTTCTGACATATTAAATAACAGCCACCACCTCTTGTTTAAGGTGGTATGGGTGTCTTACTCCATCTTGGATTGTAAAAAACAGAGAACCAAAGGTCCAGATTTTCTATCAAGTTAGCAAAAGTTGATGCAGGAATGCATATATTTAATGTAAATTTTCATTTAAATGAACCAACTTATTAGAATATAACTTATAAATATTGATATGTTTGCAAATGATGATTAGTTTTGGTTGTTTAAAAAAAAAAGTGCCATTTTAAGGGGAGGTAACTCTAAAACAGTGAACTTTCTGAAGGATTCTACTTGGAATTTTCCTATTTGCATTTAAGCCGGAAAAAACGTACGGTGACCCTATCTTTTCTTTTGATATTCCCAAAGCATTGTCTGAAAGCTATCTTTTCCTTAAGTATTTAACAATTCATTTTGTTTAGTTTCTTTTCACAAAATTGCGTTTTTTCCTGTATAATCAATACAAAATGTGTCATTTTGTCACGCCCTGTAACTTGAGAAAATGCACGGTGACCTATCATTTTTATTACATTTTTCAACATATATCGATAGATATTACGTTTTGGCAAAGTATGAACAAATTCTATCATTTTTATTTTAGACTCCCATACCACCTAAATGGCGGAAAGGATAATTTTGTCAAATAAGTTATTTAATATTTATTTAAAATACAGATTCAGTATACACAATAAGCCGGAAGAAATGAAATGAGAATTATTCGTCTTCCACAATTTAAGATTAAACATACAGGATTAAAAAAAATATGCCAATGTTTAAATAAAAATGAGCCGTAAAGGTCATTGTATATTTCATTTTTAAAGTAATAAAAGAAAAAGTTCGTGAATGTGCTGTATGGAATTGTTTAAAATAATCAACAGTTTACGACGAATCATAAATAAGCGTACAAAAGTATAAGAAAATATTTTTTGATATAAATGAAAATTAATTAGTTTATATTCATCAATTATTATATGTTATGCAGGTCTCATACAGGGTATATCCTGTGACATTCCCGGTTTAGAGTTTATATCCCTTGAGCCGAAGGCGACGGGGATATAAGCCCTAAGCCGAGAATGTCATAGTATATACCCTTTCTGAGACCTGAATTACACATATATTACGGATTACCCCTGACTTAATGTTATTTTCCAGTGCAGGTATTTGTTGACAACACATATATAAGTTGAAAAACCCAACCTGATATGTTCAGCATACGTGAAGGATTTTCTAATTTGCTGTGAACATAATTTTATCGTGAATGTAATAATTTATAATAACACTTTTAACATTAAATTTGATTATTAAAAGTGTAAAATGCGTGATTTTGTATCAAACATGTATTATTGACTGAAGCACTTCATTATTTTCCCTCTGTCAGCCTCTGACAGTCTGATAGCTTTTGACTACGTCACATAGTAACCGGTGTTATGATGACGTTTTTGAGGTTCCAATTGGGGATAAAAACATCGTATATACCCCGTCAGTTTCCAGAATATATACTGACATCTCTGCGTTGTTATCCAATCACAAACCTCGACACATTTGTAATCCGTGATATAATATTATATTTCCAGAAAGTATTGCTATATGATATTGTACATTATGCTGAAGTACAAACAAAAAAAGCATCGAAAAAGATTCAATATCTTAATATTGTAAATATGTGTATTTATCAATTGATGTAATTGACTTATAAATAACTTCGTCTTAATTAGTTCACACAAATCTATTTATTTATAAGATAAGATAAGATAAGATAACTTTATTAGCACTAACACATTGACAATAAATTGTTATGGCAGCAAATTAAAGACTAACTACAATAACATATATACAATGAAGGAGTGACAGTGGATAATTATGAGAGAAATATATAAAAAATAAATGAGAAGCATATACATTATTACAGAAATCAAGTACCTTTTAATAATGAGTTTCTCGCCAACAATATAAAAAAGAAGAGTGGTATGATTGCCAATGAGACAACTATCCACAAAAGACCAAAATGACACAAACATTAACAACTATAGGTCACCGTACGGCCTTCAACAATGAGCAAAGCCCATACCGCATAGTCAGCTATAAAAGGCCCCGATAAGACAATGTAAAACAATTCAAACGAGAAAACTAACGGCCTTATTTATGTAAAAAAAATAACGAAAAACAAATTTGTAACACATAAACAAACGACAACCACTAAATTACAGGCTTCTGACTAAAAACAGGCACATACATACATAACGTGGCGGGTTTAAACATGTTTGCGGGATCCCAACCCTCCCTCTAGCCTGGGACAGTGGTATAACAGTACAACATAAGAACGAACTATAAAAATCAGTTGAAAAAGGGTTAACTCATCAGATAGACAAAAAATACAAGTGAACGTGGCCGTGTACTTATACATCCCAACACAAAAAGACACATTGAACATATCTGAGAGTACTCACAGTTATCTGACAGCTAGTTCATAGCCACTAACAACTAATAAAAAATTCATGCCTCTAAGACTAAGCAAGTAATCCGTAAACATCCAACATACAATGGATTTAGTGTAAGCACGTCATAAACAGCCAGAGAAAAACATAACCTTGTGCAATGCCAAGTTACAGGTATCGACAGATTGTAGATCCATGAAAATGTATATGTATATAACATACTAGTCATATTAAGTTAGCTTTTAATCTACTGATAACAAAATCAATATTTATACCAATAAAATCAATATTCAATGATCTTATTACAGTGTTGAATAGGTAACCTTTTAGAATAAATTAATTTAAAGGAGCAACACGCTTACATGGATCATTTCTAAATTTCCGGGCACGGTTAACAACATTTCCGTAAAAATGAGAATGTGCTATCCCGTTTGAAATAAGTACAACCAAACTTCAAAACCAAATCTTTATATCTATGGAAAAAATTAGTAAAAGTTTTAAGTAGTTTATGTTAACGATATCCCTGGTTTAATAATTTACCAGTAATACATAGGTTGCATTCAAGCATTCATTCAAATAGTTGACAACAATTTTTATTATTGTTTGGGAATTACTATTTAGAATTGATATAAGCAAGTTATATGATAAAGAAGGTAATTTGTTGTTCGATTGAACATTATTTAATTTTTTAATGAGGTTATCTCTCACATAGTTATAGGAGGAAAATTTTAATAGAAAGTGTAGTTCATCTTTAATGTCTCCATTGTTGCAGCAAAGACATACCCTACTCTGCTTTGGTATTTTTAGATATCGCCCTCTTTCAATAGATAAAGTACGAGCACTTAACCTCAATCTACATAATGTTGATCTATCACATTTGGATTTGCATTGATCAACATACGAGGGTCTTTTATTTTGTTTATAAAGTATGTTAAAAAGGTTCAATTTTTTTATTCTGATTGATGTCAGTCTCCTGCTTCTGGAAGGCTATATCATTGGTTCTCTCTTGAATGGGTTTTAAATACATTTTAATATCAATAGGATTTAGATTAATAAAATGAAATATAAGTCTTGAAATGCGATTTTTCATATTTATTATCCAAGAGTAAATATATATCAGTCTACCATCAATTTTTTGAAGAAAATGATAATTTGATAGTCCCAAGAGACCAATCTTTGATCCAGAAGCATCAGTATGAAAGATAAGTGCTTCAGAAAGTTAATTTATAATACAGAAGTATTCGATTTTATAATTTCATTGGAAACATAACTAGATGAATGCTAGTTAAATCTGTATTATTTGACCCCGATGAAAATAATATTCAGAAAAAATACTTTTCAAAGTAATATTTAAAACAGCCTTGTTTTCAAGAGTACTTGTACAGGAAATTTTAATTGCCAAAATGGCCTAAAATATCAACTTTATCATAAAACACAAAAAATTTCACAAATTTATTCGTAAATGGGACTTTTTCAAAAGTCTTAAAGCTCAATAAATCAGTTCTTTTCATAAAAGTACATAATACTCCCCGAACTAGGCCCATTTTGGACATTTTGTCAAATTATGATGATTTGAGGCAATTTCTAGACCTTAGAAAAAATTCGGCCGTCACCAAAATGTTTTGTAACCAAAAGATCTAAATGTGATATAGAATTCATCAATATAAAAACTTTTTTGATCGTGGATAACGGTAAATTATACCAAAAGCAATACAAATTTTGGATTAAATTGACAAAAATTTACCTAAAATACAAATAATGTATTTTAAAGAGGTCATAGCTTCAAAATGTCTAAAGGAAGATGCCAAAAAGTTCAGTCATTTCAACTACTGATCTATGCAGTTAGTTTTTACACTTGGGTTACCGTTGAATACGCTGAAACTCGCCAGAATATGTATGAGACTGTCCAAAGTAATGATCCTGTTATTCAGTTGTTGTCGTGCTTGGTGTCACTTTTTACTGTTTTACGTTTATTGGTATGTCTTATATGAGAACGTTAGTTTTAATGTATGAAATATTTCCTATTTACATGTCGGGACCTTTTATATTTGTCTTTACAATATTAGTTGTTTGGGTCATTATTGTAGGCCAAACGGTGACCTTATATTTTGAAATCCAAATGAATAATAACTCTGTTGGATAGTTGTTTGAAAGGTAATCAGACCACATCTTTGTTACTTTGAGAGCATATACGTTACCCTGTGGTACTTTTTCGTCTTCATTTTATCTTAAATTTGTGACTGCTATGAAATTAAAACGCGAACACACTGGGAACTTGATTATGATATTAAGGGAATTTTTGTTACTTAATCAACATATACATTCTTAATATCCATACATAAATTTAATACTATATTCTATAGTATTTGCAATTGATCATTACTAATGTTGTTCACATGCCCAAACTAAGCTCAAACATGAAGTCTTAAACAAAATATGTCCTGGTATATATAAAAATGTTTATATATAGATGCAAAATTTTTAATCTATAAATAAAAAAAGTGAATATTTGTGGGACTTCTATGTGCTTCCTTACTTTACACTTTTCATAAAACGAGCGAAAGAAATACTGGTATTTTATTAGAAAGGAAAATGCTTGTTGGATAAACTTCCCTAGTAAGTTAGTAAATTATTGTTATTTTTTTTTTGCTGTAAATTAGGTTTATTTAATGAATATTATAGTTGATGATAATTTTTCAAATGCATAAATCATTTGATTGTTTTAAGGTAGTATCAAAGTACAAAAATGATAAAACAAATAAAAAGAAAAAACTGTATAATAAGTGTTTAAGCAATAACACTTCCATTTTTTCTTTTGTTTTTAAATCAATGTATGAACTTTTCTTTTAACATGCTATTTAAAAAATACTGATCTGTTATATAAATTGGTTAAAATCTTTCAAAATATTTAAGAATACATGTTAATATGTGAGTTAGCATTGAACCAGTACAGCTTTGTTCGTGCAATTTCTCTATTTGTAAAGAAAACCCTACGAAGCAAGCATTTATAAAAGTATGATTTAGATTAAATATAAGATATAGAGAAAATTATTCCAGGAGAACCCTTTTTCATTCATATAACGGCTTCCTTAATATAACGGCTTCGCAATAGATCTTAACATTATGATATACAAACCGTCATAATGACTATGTAGACGAAACACGCCAACAAATAAGCCTGGTGGTATCTTTGATGAATTTACACAAAATTATCAACATTTTAGACAAGACAATACCAAAACATTATTTTTGAGAACGACGTTAAGATTTGTTGAATTGTTTTATTCTGAGTCATAAATATGTATATATTAGTTAACATGTAAGCTTCCGTGTAACTTGTTAAAAAAAAACTATTGAATTTAATATGAATAAGGAATCAATTGAGTGCATCCAAATAATGATTCAATACAGAAGTAGGAAATGAAACATATACCTTCTAAACAATCATTACAACAATGAAAAAAATGTTCCTCCGTATGACGCACTGTCATGTCTTATATTTCAAAAGCACACATAACTTCTTATATAAAAAATATACTAAGTAAGACTTAAAATCAACGGTTAAAAAATGCACGACAAAATTTAGACATATTGTCTACAGATATTTATTAAAAGAAAGAGGTTTAAGAGGGAAATATATAGATTAATAAAATGTATACGTATTCAATAAGTACTTCTCGGAAACTCCATGCATCTGCTAACTTTTACTATTTTGTTTTTATCTCAAATTAAAATTTTATACAGATAATTGTCACAGCAGTACCCTAAATGCCTATTAAGAGGGATCGACGGCAATGATGTTCTCTGGTTAAAGGGAAACATGTATGTATATATGAATAGTTAGAGGTCTGACAACATGTTATTAAAAACGGAGACAATTTGGATGGTTACCGCAATTGTCGGAATCGTATATTTCGTCATTACAGTAGTGGGATTCATCTATTGTAAAATCAGAAATATTACATGCTGCCATCAACCACATCAAGAAACCAGGGCCGAGGTAATAATTTATCCGATTTGTAATGTTTGTTAATAAAAAAAGATAAATTGTCTATGTTATTTTGAATTACCCTCAATGTTCAGGGTATTTGTTTTTTTATGAATGAGGTGAATAAATACTATTTACAAACAACTTTTTACGTTTTTAATCGTTTACGTTTTTTATGTAATCTCCTCAGCTTCCAAACTTAAATAAAGATACCAGGTTTGTAATTTTGTACGGCAGACGCTTGTTTCGTCTAAAGCATATTCATCGGTGTTGCTGGTAAAAAAAGTTTGAAATTTAAACCAATAGTGTAAACTTATGAACATTGATTTTTTTTAAAACAAAATAAAGAATCAGATAATTTACTTCATATGAATAGTTTAAGATGGAAAGAGAGAAGGGTAGCAGAGAATCAGTTGTTTCTGGAGATCAGGACCCAGCACTGCAGCGCTACGTTAAAAATCTTAAGCCTACCAGCAAATTGAGAGCTAAAGAATCAGATGCATCAGGGGTATATTATCAGTATACATAATAATATTTGCAGTAGTAGTTCAGTTCATTCAAATACTGATCTTTATTTGCGGAAAGACGAGTCATTAGAATCCATAATATGCAATGAAAATGAAAGCTACTAATCATCGAATTTTAGATTTTCAATTGTCTGATACGAAATATGAAATATGTCAAAGTTCCCAAATACCCTAATTTTCCTGAGACAGTACAAATATAACTTCCCCTTCCAGCCGAAATATTTTACTCTAGGTGTAACTAAATGCTTCGTGTACAGGATATATATAAAAATGACTATATAATTGATATTCATGTCAACACAGAAGTGCTTACTATTGAAATGGTGTACCCTCGGAGACGAAACGTCCACCAACAGTGGCATTTACCCAGTGGTGTAAAAATTATCAAAGGTACCAGGATTATAATCTAATACGCCAGGCGCGCGTTTCGTCTACATAAGACTCATCAGTGCCACTCAGATCAAAATAGTTAGAAAGCCAAACAAATACAAATTTGAAGAGCATTGAGGACCCAACATTCCCAAAAAAGTTGTGCTAAATTCAGCTAAGATTGTCTTTTCCTGGAATCAAAAAATCGTTAGTTTTTCGAAAAATTCAAAGTTTTATAAACAGGAAATTTATAAAAATGACCATATAATTGATATGCATGATAATACCGAAGGGCTTACTACTGAGCTGATGTACCCTCGAGAACGAAACGTCAACCGGCAGTTGAATATACCCAGTAGTGTATAAGTTATCAAAGGTACCTGGATTATCATTTAATACGCAAGACGCGCGTTTCGTCTACATAAGACTCATCAGTGACGCTCAGATCAAAATAGTTAGAAAGCCAAACAAATACAAAGTTGAAGAGTATCGAGGACCCAACATTCCAAAAGGTTGTGTCAAATTCAACTAAGGTTACATGTAGCTATTCCTGGAATAAGACAATCCTTAGTTTTCGAAAAATTCAAAGTTGTGTAAACAGGAAATTTATAAAATTGACCATATAATTGATATTCATGTCATCCGTGAAGTGATGGCTGCTGCACATATAGTTGAGTAGGAATATCGGAGTAAGAAAGAATATATCAAGTGACGATCGAAATCTCTTAATATCTTAATTTTGCAGGAGCCGAAATATGATTATGCAGTCGCAGGAGAAATATCTAGATGCACATGTAATGAATCACAGAAAGATCAAGAAGAGGTAAATGAACTTAAATGAAAAATGTTTCAGATTAAGAGAATTTAAAAAAAAAAATCATTATTTGGCATCTTGTCCAATTCTCTGTATTTAAAAAAAAATAAAAAATGAGATGAAGTATATATTTTTTCATATGTTGAACATATAATCTATAAGTAGTTTTAATGTCTGATAGTTTTAAAGTTAGAGGACTATGTCTGCCAATAATTGCCTTTAGCCTTGGATAAAAATGTTCCAGTCGTTGAAGTTGTTCATATTAACTCCCGTCGCAGCCGATGGTTCAATATATTGACTGTAAATAATAAATCAAAACTCGATACTAATATGAAAGGTTAAAGAAACACCATATTTCAATCTTCAATTGACAATATTGCTTCTGTTTATTGAGTGATGTCAAGAAACAACCATACCAGAGAGAGATTTTGAAGTCATGTCCCGCGGCCAGTTTTGTTTTATAATTGCCAACGGGGCGTTTCTGGTCAAAAATCTCATCCTCATATTTTGAGTCATGATTAATCTCTAAGGCTTTACCTTTTTCCTCTTTGAATCGAGATGTCCAAGAAAAAGCTATTTTTCATTTTGATCTCTTTATGATATTTGTCTCATTGGCAATCATACTACATCTCCCTTTTTATACTTACAATGTTAATGGTTGTTTATTGTGTTTGTAATATCAATTACTTGTAAAGTACAGAGATGTTTTGATAGCACATTTTGGAATTCTTAATGCTAGCTTGATATCAATGTACATAATGTTCTTTAATGTTCACAAGTCATCAACCCACAAAAAAGAAAATACGTGTAAAAACAAAACGAAGACCACCAAGAATGCTGATGAATCTGCTGTTATTGAAGATACTGAAGTAAAAAAGGTATATATAGTTTCGGAATCTGACATTCACAATAACGATATAGCATTTAGTTTGATTCTCCTGTTCTGTTTCTCTTTTTTTCAACACACTTTACCATACTCATTTCTAAAATAAATCAAATCATCTCAATATTCAAGTTTGTTCATCACAGGGTGTTAATAATAAAAACAGGAAGCTATCCAGTCGAAACAAATTACAAGTTAACAATAGGAAATGTCGGTTTAAATCAAACGAAACACTATCACACACACATAAAAATACAGGAACTTTCGACCAAAAAATATTTCAAAAATGTCAAAAGATAAAAAGCAAATAGTTAAACAACACTATGGCAAACAAAAAGACAAACACATTACTCTACAGAGAAAGACCAGACTCAGTAGCACGTATATAAGCCTTAACTGTAGAATAGAACATATATATGTATAAAGCTTTAAATTGTCAGAGTATCAAAACCATACGCCAACTTAATCAACACAGTATCAATGTTATTTCCATACCATCAATCACAATCTAAGTTGCCCCGATATCCATACCATATACATGTATCTACATTGTTTGAGTTTAGACAAGGTTTAAAGAGCAGATATTTTATTTCGATTAGACCTTTTTTGTATGTTTGAATCACTATTTTTCTTTAATTTGTGTTTTGTTTTAAATTTTCACAGCACATGGAAAATGAAAACTGAAATTTGTCATTTCTTTTGTCGACTGAATTTATATATGTGAAATGGTTTCATTTAATTTCACTTAAGAAAGAACATTACTCTTTGATCTCTTTAAGAAAGAAAATACGAAAGTTAAGAGACCAATTAAACGAGCATGTTTGAAAAGTGGTACTGTGCATTATGAAAATGAAACTGTGAATACCTCTATGAAGAAGGTAATGTTAGTAATGTTCACATGTCTGATTAAGAAATAGTAAGTCTACGAAACTCTATGTTTTAACCTTTCGGGATTTTTTTCAAAATAAGTAATATAGGATTACCTAATGAACATAATATCTCTGTAACCATTATCTGAATGATTTATAGGACATAAATAATAATACATGAAATGAAAAAAAAACAAGTTAAGAAATTATAGACTTTTAAAAAGAAACTGTTAAGGTTAGTTCGTTCACGGAAAACACATATACAATATTTTAAAATTTCGTAAAAGGATGACGAAATATTTGTATACAATATTCAATTGACATCTACTATATATATCACACATATAATCCTGATTTTTTAATATCATTATCCTGTGACTTTCCCCGCTATATCAGACAATTAATACATATAGGTTTCTGCCTAGTAGATGCACAGAGAAGTACATTATTTTCTACCAAGTTATAAACTGTTCATACTTTAATCGAATGTGCGACTTGTGTCCAAAGAAATTTGTGAGTGATTGTCAATTTTGATTGGATAACGTCACCAATTTTCATTGCATTAATTCGCAATTGATGCTATGAAAACGTACGCGTAAGCGCAAACGACATATGAAAGGTTTTAAATGCATGACTTGATGTTGTTTTCTGTCAGTTTCATTAGAATGGAGATAACAATATCGTCTTATCAGCTGCGACATCAACAATCGGTGATTTCATAGTTGGAAATACACATTTAATGGTCCTCTAAAGCGTCACCAGTAATCGTAAATTGCAACCATCAAATCACTATTTCATGTCTTCGGCGCTTAAAATACAATACCGTTATCTCCTAAATAGCCTGACTGAGTCGTTTAAGTTTTGACAAAAATTCTTCGGAGACGACGGGATATTCTTTTTTTAGAAATACAAATTCACTTTAAATATAGTTTCTCTCTAATTCATACATTTTTTTTCTAAATAACCAAGCACATGGTCATCAGCATACTTAGATTTTTCATTCTTTTTTAAACTGTATCTATGTTAATTGATTGTACTTAAAATGTCGTTACATTTAAGACATTTAAAATAATGTTTTATTAAAGGAAGAAAAGGCGAATTCAAATAGGCCAGACAAACGAACATGTTTGAAAAGTGGTATTGTACATTATGAAAACGAATCTGTGAATACATCGGTTAACAAGGTAATGATATCAATATTCAAATGTCTAAACAGAAAAAAAAGGTCTACAGAACACTAGACAGTTCCACTCAACTTAAATAACGGAATATAGTTCAAAATAAGGAAATAAGATTTGCTCTTTAAATGTTCACGATTGTTTCTGAAAACATTTCATAATCGTCATAGTATTTTTATAATCATCATCTTAATTATTTATAGAGGTAGAAAAAAACCGCACATCAAAGGAACGAAGCTAATATTTTGGTATGCAAAACATGCGCTTCGTTTAGATAACAAATCAGTATTTCCTTTTAACTTTTACAATGTTTTAAGAAGTCTTATGTTTTTTTTTAATTCGCATTGCTTTAAGACGTGTTACCGTATTTTTCTATTCAAAATACAGGTATTTAGTTTCGATAGTATATTTGTTATTCTCATCGGATTATGTCAAATGTCTGAATGTTTGTAGTTAATTTATTTTTTGTTCTGTTCTATTCATGGTCAGCTAAATCTACATGATGTATTTGGTTTACAGTTTACAGCCGTATTAGGCACAAATTTTGGGAATTTTTGGTCCTAAATGCTCTTCTTCTTTGTTCTCGTTTTTGGTTTCAAACTATTTTGATCTTAACGTCACTGATGAGTCGTATGTAGACAAAACGCGCGTTTGGCCTTCTAAGTTTTAAGCCTGGTACCTTTTGATACCTATTATCTGTGTGTTTCTTAGTCCTGTCATGTAATGTTTTCATTTAAAGTAATATTTAACATTGCCATAAATCCAGGTTTAAACCACCATTTTTTTCTTAAAATGTCATATTACAAGTCAGGAACATGACCATTGTTATATTATAGTTTGTTTCTGTGTGCGTTTCATTTTAGTGTTTCTGTTACTTCCTTGTTCTCCTCTTATATTTGGTATGTTTCCCTCAGTTTTAGTTTGTAACCCAGATTTGGTTTATATAATTTGGAAGAGCAGTATACTACTGTGCTTTTATTTGTATGCAACTGGTTACTCCATTTGAGTTCCAAGTATTTTTTTGAACTTTAGATACTTACAAAATTGAAGCTGCGGCACATAATATTGCTTTAATATGCTTATTTGAATTTTATAGAATTTGTTTCAATTCATTTAGGCAAACGATGACATTGAAAATGAAAGTGTTAGCGACAAGTCTTATGTTCGAATGAGAAACACAGATACTGGTAGTGCATCTGGACAGTCCGAGAATGAACGCGCTAACACTTCTTCAAATAAGGTAATTTTGCTATCGTGACATTTTGATAAAAAATATACGATATTGACTTATGTTTCACCACTGTTTATGTGTTTGGTGTGAATTATTGAATCTTTGCTGTGTTGTCAATAACATTACAGTACATTTTTGAAGACTCTTTGATTATTCACAGGCTGAACAGATATAAAAGATTTCAAGCGTTAACAAATATCATATAAAGGTACTCACATCAACATGAAAAAATATTGACTATTTCTGAATAAGATATACTAGTTTATGTATATAACTATTAGTAAGTATCTATTGAATTTTCTCGCTTTGTACACTATGTGAGTTTTCAATTATTCAAACATAATTCTCAATAATGCGTGTTAGCATTTCAGTCTATTCCTAAACCCCAAAAGATGCGAACTCTTTGACCTATAAGACCGTTATTCTTCAAGGGTTATTATTTCTTCAGTGTAATTGGCAATTGGTATCGAATTCACCTGTGAAGGAATCACTTTGCGTGATTAGCTTATTGAATTTAGTACAAATTGGCAAAACTGCAAGGATAATCATGTTTTATCAAATTTAAAAACTGATTACACGCCATTTGAAATTACAAGAAAAAGAAATTTCATATTTGCATTTATTTTTCTCCATAACTTAATAGATTGGATATAAGTTCCATAAGTTTTTCACATCTTAATATCAAATTTGAATAGCAATTGAATACACGCTGCATATGGTATTGAAAATATCTTTTTTTTTGGGGGGGGGGATAAACGAATTTGGGGGGGGATAAAAGAATAAACATTCAGACTCAATATTTTACGTTTCAGCGTCATGGAAATGAGAGTAACTTGTATGAAAGTATGCATGATATGCCATATAATATGGTAAGTACTAGAAAATATGTTCAGTTTTGGAATAACAAAAAAACAATGCTAATTTTATTGCATATCTGCACAAAGCATTAGGACAATTTACCCCTTGATATATATTATATTTTTTATCAATTTTACAGAAGCAAACTTTTATCAAACAATATATCCATAGAATACTTCATAACTAAAGTACTGGATCTTGGGCTTGTGTCAACCAAGTAGTAGTTAATTACGTACGTAAAAATAAGAACGTACTAAGTGTAACACATTAGATGAGCATCTAGACAATTAATGAATCTTAAGCCCGAGCCCAAAATATTTGAATGTCCACAATCTAAAAGAAATGTTGAATAGCGGAACAACCAAATAATGATGTAAATCAAAGCCAGAATCGGAGAAGGAATCACAGCTGTGCATTAGGGAGATGGATCCTTAAGTATAAAAGAAATCTCGTCGATTTGGCAGACTCTGTTTATATGTACAGATATGGCTTTATCAATACATTAGTTACATCCAAGGTTCTTGAGTTCTTTCAATAAAGATAAATCGATTCTATTTTTTTTACAATTTATAAAACATAAGATAGAGTATGGCTGCCAACGAGGCAACTCTCTACCATAGAAATTCCATTCTCAATTCATTATGGTGTTCAAATTAGAGACTATAGGCCACGGTATATGTGAGCAAACAAATGAGCAATACTTATACTGTCGTATTCTTTTGGTGTTTCAAGTGTTTGTGATATATGATTTTTATTCTAGATGACTGCCGTTGATATAGATATTGAAGCCAATAACGATGACTGTATGTCAACACCAGAAAGAGGTATTAGTGATAAAATGAGCCCAAAATTGTTGAATACAGACAGAGAAAATGGAATTGAACAAGGCAATGAAAGTTTACCATTTAAAAGCAATTATATGGAAAACAAAGACAATGTACATGATGAAAGGTTTGAAAATAGGGATTCGTACAGTACAAGAGAGAGTCAGGGAAGTGATCTAAGCAACGAGAGCAGAAAAAGTGATGAAAGCGAGAAAAGTAATGACAGTAACAATAGCAGATCTACAGATATATCTGTTCGTTCTGACAATTCTCCAAGAGAATCAGCACCAACAAACCCTGGTCAAGACAATCCTACTATGAACGTGCATATTTATGCAAACCATCTTCAGTTTGGCCCGAAAACTATCGTCTACATGCAAAAAGATTAGCATATAGCAAATATTTGAGGTATCTTTCTATAAATAAACAAATACAAAATATTAGAGGCCAGAGTTTATCAATTTAAGGGAATCATATGAACTCTAATAGGAACGAATCCGAGTGCATAAACGTCTCCTGTTTAGATATATCACTCTTTCTACACAATACAGATATTTCACGAAAAGAGATGGGACACAAAACCTACATGTGTGTTTTATTTATATGGCATTATCTTGAAAACAAATTTACAAGAAAACTATTTTGATATCCGCTTTATTCCTTTTCAGCAAAAGAGATAAAAAATGAAGGATTTAAAAAAAATGAATTATGTATTGATAAATAATTTATGTTCTGCATTAAATCTAACTAATCAATGATTAAAAAAAAAGTAAAATCAAAGAAATACCGCGAAAAATGCAAAACGGAAAGACCTAACCAAAAGGCAAAATAAAAAGATAAAACACATTAAACGAATTGATAACAATTTTCATATTATTGACTTGGGGATTTTTCTATGTGAAAACGATGGATTGAACCTGGTTTTATAGCTAGCTTAACCTCTCACTGGTATGACAGTCGCATCAAATTCCATCATTTTGACAACGATGCGTTAGCAAAACAAAAAGACATCTTAGTTGAAATAATAATCTGTTTGTCTAAAACAACCGAACTTGACAGTGACTAATTGCACATTTACGATCAATTTTGCGTTAATTCAACAGCATTACTATTGTTGCGGTATTAAATCATGCTGCAAAGATCCAGAGATATGTTTATTTGTCATTGTTTAGAATATTCGGTAAGAACCAGCTAACCTTGAAGTTTTAAGATGTGGGTGAAAAGTAAAAACAATTGAAACTGTTTCTATTATTTGTCTGTTTGTTTTTTTATTTTTAACTGTGACTTTGTCAGTTTTTTTTTCAATCTATGAGTTTGACTATCCCTCTGCCTTGGTTATCCTCCTGTTATCGTTCGTCCCTCTTTTATAGTACACATGTACCGACCACTTTCTCTGCATTTTGGTACTGACATGATTTACAAATACTTTTATCAAACTCTTAATTGCCTGGTTCACGGATTAACAAAGAATCTATTTTAAGATGTTAATCGTTAATTGTAGATGAATTTTGATATTCATGTTATACTTTCTTTAGTCAAATCAGACTACACGTATTCTTCTTTACATTCATCTTTCGCTTCGAGTTTTAATGTTCATTTTGAAAGTAAACACTGGTATTTGCTTCTAACGCATGATATTTTCCAATTTATTTTTCATAATAATTCTTATCGAAAAGATATATTTCATCAATTGCATGCGTATGTACATTAATTTTTGGAGTAAACTAGATAAAACAACAAATAAACAACCTCTACTGATCTAATTTTTTTTTTCTAATTTCTAGCAACCGGACTTATTTTCGACTATGTAGTCTTTCGGATGTTTTTAAATGAATAGCAATGAATATGATATCACAAAATTATATATTTTGGACTTGCATCTTGCCAACTACACCGATTTTCCAATGAGGTACGAACATCGCGCATAACGTCTTAGCTATGATAATATATGATAGTAGTAATAAAACAATACACAAATATAGAACACTTTTATGTATACTTAAGTTTGTAACTTTCATATGGCTCTTTTATCCATCGATAAGTAAATGTTTCGTTTAAATAATCGTACAACATTTTATTATACGGTTCATAAAAATCGTACAACATATTCCATGCTTTTTCTGTTAAAGGAGTGTAAATTGAGCTGGGTCCTTTATTAACGATTCTCTTTTTCAGTACATTTCTTTGAACCATTTCCGTCCTATTCAGTTGTCCTAAAATTAAGTTAAACAAATTGAAAACAAAAATTATTTATACCATTCAACCTTGATTACGTTTTTGTTGAACAGGATCTAATTACCTTTCCAGTTCATTTGAGATCTATCCTGGTTTTTGATTGGTTCGTGTTTCGCAGTCCCTATTTTTTTTATTTTGTGTTTTGTATACTGTTGTTTGTCTCTTTGTTGTTTTTGTTGTTGTTTTAATTCCAGTGGTATGATCGGTTCGTTCTCGACTTATGCTCTTGACTTTCCATTTGGTATATTTCGCCTCTCAGTCCGATCAATTACCAAATATCAAGAATATAACAATTTGATGGAATGTACTAAAGTTTATGTTTAGATGATATCTCCCCAGTAAAAAAAGAACCACGATATATACCGATCAAAGCAAACATCCCTTCTACAGTTAGAGTTTAGTTGTGGATTTTATTACCGCTCTTATTATGCATTAAAAGGGCAACAGTAGTTTTATATTAGTAGTCATAAATCGATTAAGAAAAAAAAACCAAATCCGGGTTACAAAATAAAACTGAGGGAGACACACGGTGGGAGACACATCAAATATAGGAGAACTACTACACAACAGAAACACAACATTAAAATATAACAAACACAGAAACGAACTATATAAACAATGGTCATTTTCATGACTTGGTACAGGACATTTTAAGAAAAATAAAATCAAAGAAATCATTCAACTGTCAACTGCCTCAACTAGTTCTGTGTGAAAGAAACTAGTTTCTACTTTTAAAAACTAAAAATTAAAGATCTCTGATGATTTGGTTTTCTTTACTTATAGTATCATAGATTGAATTCTCTTTTACAAGTTACAGTGTGTCTGAAGTAACTTTCATTTTAACTAATTCAAAATTACAAAGATTAACAAATTATACTTACTAATTTCCAAAAATGAAAATATTCTATTCATTGTCTCAAATTTGTTGTCTCTGTATTCTTCAAATGGTATAACCAAAAACTGATCCCTAGGGAAAACAGACATCCATCGTTTTATGTAGTAGACATATAAAGCTTCTAATAGGAAAGTAACAGAAACTCTCCAACTGAAACCTTCCTGAACGTCAAGACATTAAAGTTAATTTGTGATTTAATGAATTTCAAAACGTGGATTAATATATCAAGTTTGTCTACACATTATAGTCTAGAACATCATGTTCCTCCATATATTCATAATATTATACGTCAGTTGTGGCTGTCGAATTATTATTTATATCTCTTAGCAGAGGTAAATGTTATCTTTTTAGCGATATTTATAAATTTTACGTCAGCTGTTATCATCAAGAAGCTTAATTTCTTCATTCACTACATATTTGTTAACATAAGAGTACTTTTTTCAACACAAATATTCGTCATTTCAATTCGAAAATACTGTGTCCTTCTTATTGCCGACTTATTCCTTTATTCATATGAGACTGACTGCATACATGAACTTCTTAGGAAAAAGAAAAGAAGTTTGCAGGATCCTTAAAACTTTACTCTCCGCTTCATAAATGTTATTCTCTCAATAGATAATTCAAAATTTTGTGATTAGGTTGAAAACATCTATTCCATCGAACTTGAGATACAACAGATACAGTTCGGTCTGTAACATTTGTTGACTTACATCTAGAAATTGACAATGAGGATCGTTTGAAAACATATCTTTAATGTCTGTCATTTTGACTCTTGTGGACAGTTGACTCATTGGCAAACATACCACATCTTCTTTTTTATATTTATCACAAAGTGATGATTTCAGCTTCCCAATTGTGCAGGTTCCGATTTTAAGTAGCAACATTTCAGCAGTGCCTGCATACGGAGTATATTTTACATAATTGATAGGTACTGTAGGGCTTGTATTTGATATCGTGATATTTGCTTACAAGGAAGTTATTAAACCAAGAGTTTCAAGTGGGTAAGTTTGAATCATCCGTTCGTAGATTTCACGTAAGCCATCACGAGTTGGTTGCAATGACCGTTACGGAATATCCGTTTCACAATTGATAGCGGATATGTTCCTTTAAGATATGTCGTAACTTCAATCACGTCCTTTTTCCCGAAAGTGACCTACCGAATGAAACTAACAACCGAGTTAATTTGTACATACTGATACACACGACGGAAGTCACACGTTGAACAGTATCTGCTTTCCCTGCTAGAGCATCTTAGATCACCCCAGGTTTTAAGATGATTTGTGTTGCTTAATCTTTGGTTTTCTATCTTTGTGAATTGTGTTCTGCTTTTAGCTGTTTTGTCTTTTTTTTTTTTTAACCCTGTCATTGTCAGCTTGGTTTCGACTTATGAGTTAGAATGTCCTTTTGGTATCTTTTGCAACTTGTTTGATATTGCTAAGAATAAATGAGAATAAAGTAACAAATTTCAACAAATTATATAAAATAATGAAAGATTATTTGTTTAAAAAAAATGAATTTCTTTTAATTGTTTTTTATTTAATACAGAAACCAATTTCTATCTATGAAGGAGTTTTACAGCTGATTGCCTAGAGTATGTAGCTAAAGGTGATATGTTTGGTTATCTTGCTTGCTACCTGAACCGTTAAGTCATTTTTAGGTAATGTGTACCACCCTCTTTTCGCGGTTCAGCTAGCAAGCAAGCTAACAAAAGACAATACCTTTAGCTACACACTCAATGCAATCGGCTGTAATCACATGAAGATTTACCTTAAGTTCGTTTTCCATTATGCATCCAAATTCCGACTTTTCCTTTATACATTCTCTTATCTTGCTGATTGCTGGATAAAGAAAAGTTTCGAAAGGCTTCACATTCTCTTTCCTCCATTTTCTTTTCGTGAAATAGTAGAAAGACTGCGATCTTGAAACATAATAATATAGCCGATGTCTATAACACTAATGCTGTATGAAACAAATACTATTAGACAGCCGGGTAATATGATGAAAAATTATTTTTTGTCAGTGTTCATTCTTTGTAATGTTGTCTTTGTTTTATTTATAATTATGTGTAGGTGTTTGTGTACATAAAAAGTAACGCGTAGCCTAATATTTAAGATTTAGCTATAGACTTCAAAAGGAACGTGTCAGAATAATATTACTCGTTGGAACTTCACAAAATCAGATTTTTATTACTATTTTTATTATAATTGTTTTTATCATGATTATTATTATAATAAAAGAAAAAAAATCAACACGTGATATGAATTGCAGGCGTCCGAATCGCTTTTTCAGATTTACCCTCATTCGGAACGCGAAAAAAAACAACAACAAATATTTGGAGGCATAGGATTTATTAGAACAGAACGAATTTCATTATTACAATAGTATTTATTTTTCTCTCTTTCTTTCTTAATTTCTAACATATAAAGATATAAAAGTATGCATATGCAATTGATTTGTTATTGGTTTCTACATATAATAACTCGTTTACACGTACATTTATTTTTAATTGAACTAGAATCCAATGCGATTCGATTCTCTAATCACGTTCACAAACTCTTTTTTCTAAATTCGAATCGAATTCGAATTAGCTAAATTTGCGGCATTTTCAATTCGCATTAGAAATGCGTTTTCGCTAATTTGAATTAGTTGATTTGCTTGCATTTGAATTAAATTGTGGTGTTGACACTTTTTTTTAATTATAATTCGAATTGAATAATTATTAATTAACTGATAATGCATATTAAAAGTTAACGAATTTGACGTGCATTGTAATTTATATTAAAATTTACTTTCGGACGTAAAATGTTTCAAATTCGTTTTAAACAAATTCGGATTAGTTTTTGCGAATCGAATTTGGATTACGTGTGAACGCATCATGATAATTGGGGCGGCATGAGTTCTCATGACAAATGCCAGCTATAATCAATTGGTTTTTTTCAGTGTATTGTTTTTAACGAAACGATGTAAGAATCGACCTTTAAAAACAATATTTCACATATTTTTTTGTCTATTTTCTTTTGCTAAGAAATGCATGTTTTTTTTTTATATCTAAATGTACGTCGGAGTTATAGCGACATAAGAACTTTAAATTTGTGTAACGCAATACTTCACAAAATACTTCTGAACATTTGTTCTTTCTTTGAAAATAGATTTGTGTATGTTTGGTGTCAATAATACAATTTGTGTAGAGTCAAATATGAAAAGACCACTGTTCTAAAAGAAAAGCACTCTTATTTGCAATTTATGATATAGGAAGATGTGGTGTGAGTGCTAATGAGACAACTCTCCATCCAGATAACAATTTTAAAAAAAGTAAACCATTATAGGTCAATATACGGCCTTCAACACGGAGCCTGGGCTCACACCGAACAACAAGCTATAAAGGGCCCCAAAATTACTAGTGGAAAACCATTCAAACGGGAAAAACAACGGTCTAATCCATATAAAAAAAAGAGAAACGAAAAACACGAATATATTACATAAACAAACGACAACTACTGTACATCAGAATTCTGATTTAAGACAGGTGCAAACATTTGCAGCGGAATTAAACGTTTTAATGGATCCAAACCTTCTCTCTTTTTCTAAAACAATAGCATAACATCACAACATAGAAAAACACACGATAAAATATCAATTGGCAGACTTAACTCAATTATAATCATTTGTTAAACTTGAACTCAGTCTGATATATTGTGTTGAAAATAATGTTAATAAAGCATTTCGTTTCTTGACTATTAGAAAAATAAACCTTCACAAAATCCAGTCACTTCATTTATTTTAGCATATTAAAAAAGAAAATTACACCCTCATATTGAGTTGACAAAAGATCGACAATATACAAAGAAAAACATAACAACTATAAGTCACCGTAGGCATTCAACAATAAGTAAAACCCATACCGCATTGTCAGCTATATAAAGCCCCGAGAAGGCAAATGTAAAACAGTTCAAAAGAGAAAAACTAACGGTCTGAATTAGTTCACAAATTCAAGAAATGGCACATTGCAAATTTTACCTTTCAACCGGGTCTCGAAGACTTATAAGCAGTTTGACATTAGGTAAGATACGTTTAATAGTATCCGCTATTATGGCAATAGGCGTTGGACTACCTCTATTTTGAGGCAATAGTTTCCACCAGTTCATTTCTATATATCTCACAGAAAACTCGCCTATACAAAATAAAACAAATAAATAGTAGTACGTTGTAAAATTTAAAGCACATATAGCAAATATAGCCAAACAACATGTAGTTTCAATTACTATAATAAATACCAATGAACAACTCTCCATCCAAGTCATAGTTTGTAAAAAGTAAACCATTATAAGTCACAGTACGGTCTTCATCACAGAGGCTTGTCTCGAACCGAACCACAAGCTATAAAGAGGTCACAAATGACTGTTAAATCATTCAAACGGGAAATCAACAGTCTAATCTATATACAACAAGAGAAACAAGAATCACAAAGGACATGTTCAAAGAAATGCAGCCGCTTTTAACGTTTAAACATGCACCAACCTTCACCCTAACATGAATGTAACATCACAATATAGAAAATAGAATAGCAATAGAAATGGCTTAACTCAATCAAAAAACATATCAACAAAAAACAAGTGAACATACACACCGAACGCGTACGAATATGACACAATGATAATACAATATAAATGAGATTATAATAATTTAATTGAGGATTTCTAATGTCCTGCATGATTTCATGACCTCATTATCTCAAAAAATAAAATTAAAAAATAAAAGTGTCATGTAGCTATTATGTTTCCTCTATGTATATGTGTTGGAGACTTTTTTCCAAATTAAAAATTAATGTGTATTGGTAGATAATGTATGCATGTTTTTAAATAGGCTAATACTATCGCAACGATATAATTATCACGTGCTAATGTGGTGTTCAGAAACCCCTCATCAATAATCCAATAATACACCTACCCGTTATTGAATCCCTTTGTTCTTGAATAGATTTTGCTGCCCTTCTAAATTTATTTACATACTGTTGAAACGTTTGATATGGGCCATCTTGACTATTTTCTGGAAAATAAAAGACGAACCTAAACAATACAATTACAATTTATTTTCAAATTTAGTGATGACGAAACCTATTGAAACATTTTATGAAATACAAATGGGAGCTGGGATAAAAAGATTAATATTTGGACGCCTGTGTAAGATTTTGTTATAAGACCGGTTTCCTGAAGCATTATTATTGCTTTACCCTAGTGGTGAGTTGTTTGTTTGTCTTCTCTCCTTTGATCATAGTATTTTCTGTATATCATCAACTGAAGGCTGGTCTTTGTTTGTTGTCCCCTGCATTTTATAACTGCCCACTCACTGGTCTCGTTGCAACGTGTTCGCCTCGAGTGCGGGAGGTCGTTGGTTTGAACACGGGAGGGTCAAACCAAAGACTTCAACCATGGTATTTGCTGCTTCTCAACTAAGCAAACGACATAAAGTAGTAAAGGCAAAAACTTGTTGGCTTGGGATCAGAATGAATCAATGAATCTGGGTAAGGTACGTTGTGTTCCTGTGGACTGTGTACTAGCACATAAAAAAATCCGGCATAAAAAGCAATAATGATATGCATATAGACAATAATAGTGCATTTACTTGACATATCAACGATATAAGGATGAGGCTTAGAAACGGGGAAATGCGAGGCTGTTTCGGGCCGAATCCTTATATCGTTGATATGTCAAGTCAATGCACTATTATTGTCTTTATACTGCAATCTAAGAAACAACATTTTCAATTGTTGTTAAGGGTGTTAATGTTATTTATTCGATTTAAAAATTGGGAAAATTCCCCTTTAAAAAGGCCTCATATCACACAGGCGGAGAAATATACACCACGATGAAATGTACATCATTACCTGTTGAAAACCGCAATCAATGGTGAACGTATTCGTTTGTTTACAGACTAAAATATCAACAATAAACATAAAACATAAGGATTTATAAGTTGCAAACAAAACATATTTTAAATAAGTGATATAAGTGTTCCCAAAAATTGTAAAGAAAACAAGTTTGAGTCGTTAAACGCATCGTTGTTTGCATTGGAAACAAACACAGGTTGAAGAGGTCATGTGAATAATTAAATATAATTTCGACAATTTCTATTTAAATATTCATGAGGAAAAGTGATATCAGGTCAGTGACTGTATATGACATAGAAATATACGGTCAACGCAATTTGACTGCTCAAATAGAATGAGTGCAGTATAAATCACTTTCTCTAATTCTATGGAAATTTATCCCTTTCCGAACCCAATGTATAAAAAAATTTAATCAATGTGTGGTTGCTGGTGATCTCAAAAGATCATTGGATGATTTTAAGGGTCATGACCTTTTTAGCTAACTGGATGAATCAAAATATGATAACAGGTGTTAATGAAATTGACAACTTCGTGCAATGTGAAAGGCACTCGAAGGGGATTTTCGGTTAACAAAAAAAGAAAATGTCTTTTTAATCATTAGAGAAACAGATTCTTACATAGTTACTCGTGGTTATCGGATTTATCCAATCTCGATAGTTTAAATATAAATTTAAAAATTCCTCGCCGAGGCGGCTCAGACTTTAAAATTGATAATTTAACTATCTCGATTGGATAAATCCGATAATCCACTGGTATCAATGTAAGAATCTATATTTAACATGTTCTCGACCTGAATTTATAGATTATCGTTGATTATCTCAACGAGATTGATTTTCTCGCTTGAGCTGGTACAGCGAAAGCGAGAAAAGCAATCGAGTTGAGATGACCAATGATAATCTGTTTATCGCTATTTTACCTATGACGACGTTGTCAATTTCAATGTCAATTTCGTTAGCAACGCCACGTGGCCTCCTTAGTTTCAAGCGATATTTTTTCGATCTCAAGCGAGAAGCATGATATGAAAATTATCACAAAAAAAGATCAAAGTAAAAATGCACAAAATAGCGATAAAAGCATGTATCATAATTTTATAAACAAATCTCATCAAAATCGAAATACACAGAATTTTGCACATTCTGTTTCCTTAATAACACGAAGTTTCTGCATTGACAAAATTAAGTAGAAGTAAAAACAACACTTCATAATTTAATGCACCGGAACGGTTTTTTTCTTACTTTCATTAGGAAGTCTAAAGAGCGAATATTTGAAGCTCAGTGATGTATTAGAACCGGAACAGTTAAAGAGCTATGTGTCCAGAAAGGGACGTTAAACTAATATCCGAATCCATATAAAGTCATCTCTGACTGCGCGAGTTGAAACCTAATTAGTTTCTAAATAACTTTTGAACGAACAATCTTAGAAAGGTTTGTAACAAATTATGTAAGTAACAAAGTACTGACTACAGACTACTGAGCTGATAATACCATTGATGACTGAGGGTCTACCAGCAATGGTATTTATAAGATCTGTAAAACGAATGATGACACTTTTAAACACGCGCTCTAAGCTAATATAGGAATAAAAGTAAATAGGAGAGCTTACAATACAATCATTCTCCATATCATTTATACATACTATAATAGTGCCTAATGTTGAAAAAGTTTATCTCCTTGACAGCTGGAAGGTGTGCTACATCCGGGTGTCTCTTTAATGAATGAAACAAGTCACTGGTTCCACATTTCGTAACACCTATTTGAATAAAAAACGGAAGACACATCAGTGTCCCAGTAGATGAATGCCAGCAAGGGTTCTTATACTGTTTCTCAAATTGAGGTAAAATCTGAAATGTTATATATCTTTTGTCTTTATAAACATAAAACGAGTGTTGGTTATATTTCGATTAGAATATAGATACATGTATAGGAATATAATTATGTGTTATGAGTGTGAATGAGACAACGCTCCGTCCAAGTCACAATTTATAAAAGTAAACCATTATAGGTCAAGGTACAGAGGTACAGCCTACAACATGGAGCCTTGTCTCACACCGAACCGCAAGCTATAAAGCCCCCCCTCCCCAACAAAACCCCTACCATTGTAAAAGCATTCAAACGGGGGAAAAAACGGTCTAATTCATAAAAAAAACCCCACGTGAAACGAGAACCACATCAACAAACGACAACTACTGAAAATCAGATTCCTAACTTAGGACAGATGCAAACCATTACAGCGTTTTTAAACGTTTTAATATGGTACAAAGCCTTCACCACTATCTGAGATATTATTGTAACATCACTGCACTATGTTTCTATATCAATTGGAATGGCTTAACTCAATCAAAAGACCTAATAACACTTATGAACATACATTGAACGAATAAGATTGATCTATGATACAATGTAAATACAAAGTTAATAAAAATAAGGGATAATACACAGATAACCAAAAATCATGTACATTCTTCAGTATAAAGTCAGGTCATGTACTTTTTTATTTTTTATCTATGATTAAGATTGGTTTTTTAAGCTGAAGTTAAACTGTATATGCCATTTTAATTCTCAAATTGTTGTATTTTATTTTTTTAAATCTGCAGATTTTACAAATTTTTACAATTTTTGGCTAAAAATTGCAATTTTGTAAGCCCCGTTTCCATAGCAACAGACCTTTTATTTGTCATTAAGTTGAATTTCTCCTGTAAGTAATAAATAATAGGTAATGTAAGATTAAATAAGCTATTGGTTAACTTTTAAATTGCACTTTTTAATGAAAAAACTGAAAATTTAACTTTTTTGTTTCCATGGTTACCGCTCTTGGAAACAAGATCCCCAAGAATTTTATTCCATATATCGAAACTATAGTATGTTGCCTTACAGGAAAGTATAACGTCATATTCCAACATGGATGCGTAAGTTTGCTACACGTCCTCAAAAACTGTCTAAATTGGGTATTTTATATACCTGTTGAACTCTTCCATGTATCCACGGATTAAATCAGGGGCAACATAAAATATTCTATTTTTAAATTCAATCATTATTTCAATTTTTAATGATATTCATATAAATTTTAGGTACTTTTACCAATATATTGCTATTTAAGTGGATATTAATGCCCAAAGTAGACCTATTTCATAGTTGAAAAAGAGCAATTTTGAAGGTAAAATTAGAATATCCCGTTACCATGGCAACCATGGTCCATAGCAACAATATCAATATTTTTTTTTCATTTATACATAAAAGTGTATTAACTTTCAAAGTTTGAAGCTTTTCTGAGACTATGTGTGCCACGACCTTCATGTGGCGCGGTTGATATTTACAGAAAATCCATGTTAATATGTCTTCATTGGAAGTTGCTTTAATGTTTTTTTGCGACCATCGATATAAAACATATTTCACTGATTTTGTCCTTGAAAATAAATACGTTATAAGAAAATGCGATAATTGCTTCCTTTCAAATGTATTTCCTTATATCAAAATATATACCATACAAAGTAAATCTTCAGTCGAGTTACTATATCCCTGAGGGCAAAGATTCTCGGTCTGTCTTGAACTGTTCTTTGCATTTGACCACTGGGCACTGCTAAACAAACAACAGACACTAGTAAAAAGTATGCAAATGTAATACTATGATTTTGTTTATGATATGCATATCTTCAAAACTTGAAAGGAATTTGTCTGTGCTGGTGTTGATTTTTTTTATACTATCTATAGCTATTTGAAAGACCTTGTTTTATAAACTATATTCGTAGAGTGTAGCCTCCATGTAAGTTTCAAAACACAATGTCAATTCAGTGTAATATATTCATGCCCTATATATTGGAAACCCAGCGGTCTTAAGAACATTTTTTTATTGGTATTATGTCCAATTACATTATATACTAGCGAGTAGATGATGTCTTCGCAATAGTAATCAAAAGTTTGGAAACTAAAACGCTTCAAAACCGCATTGGTACAATTAAACTAAATAAACTGTCTCCCCTAAAATACTCATTTAACTTTTTTTATATATATAGATTAGACCGGTAGTTTTCCTGTTTGAATGGTTTTACACTAGTAATTCTGGGGCCATTTATAGCTTGTTGTTCGGTGTGATCCAAGGCTCCGTGGTGAAAGCCGTACCTTGACCTATAAGGGTTTACTCTATAAAATATTGTTATTAGGATGGAGAGTCGCTCATTGGCACTCATATCACATCTTCCTATATATATTAAACAAAAATTACCACTACCATAAGTGAAACAGTAACTGCGGATTCTTCTAAAGAATTTGAGTTCTCTCCTGGAGTTTGTATTGATCGATATTCAGTTTGATGGTAAGTGTGTTTTTATTGTTAAAGTTGTTTACACTGTTCCTTATTTTTTATGCCAAAGTGTTGTCTTTTTATCTGTCTTTTCTCCGACTAATGGTTTTTATTGTCCTTTGGTTTCTATATTTTGTCAGCTAAATGTTCATAAATGAGTTCCCGTTTTTAGGTATTTTTCCCAGCGTGTACTAGTCCCTCGGTTAAACAAAAAGTTATCTTCGAGTAATTCTACACCTAGTTGACATCTCTAGTATAAAGCACACAGTGCACACCCACCTAAAACTCTTTGCTTCATTGAAACGAGTTGAAGGGAAACGTGAATATAAAGCTGTATGTGTTATCTCAAATAGAGCTGTCATAAACACCATTCCTAGAATCGTTGTAAACGTACAATATGAATGACAAACCATCAACCAGTTCTGTGTAATAAAAAAGCAAAAAAAAAAACATGTGAAAAACAATTTTCTTCTATACATGAACACTCGCATTTAAATTTAAATCTAAATGTAAAAATCACAATCAATACACTGTGATTGTTTTCTGAATACCGATATAACTTCAACAAATTAACGAAACTCATCGTGTTGATAACTTCCACCTCAAAAATATAATAATTTAAAATATAAATTAGAGGTTTTTTTTCTTTGCAAATGTCAATGGGCAACATATAAAAGAAAGAAAAGACTTACATTTGCAGTCATTGTCTTAAGTATTACCATTACCGTTAGACAATAGTCCTCCCCTTGTACCCAACTGTAAAGATATTATAAGCGAGTTTTCAGCATTCGATATACATTCATATGCAGATGTGCCAACTCGTAAATGTAATTATCGATTGCTATTATAAAACAGTATTGATACATAGACATTATTTGTTAACTACATATAAATGGTTTAAACTGAAAATAATGATTATTTCTTTCACATAATATGTATCAAATTATAATTCCGCGATTGTATATATGAAATTTAAGTTAGGCTACACATTTCTTTTAAGTTAAATAAAGACAACAGTAGTATACCGCTGTTCGAAAGTTATAAATCGCTTGAGCGAAAACAAATTCGGGATAGAAACTAAAACCGAGGGAATTACATCACTTGTAAGAGAGAAACAACGGAACAGAAATACCAAAGTGCAACATATAAATAAGTTATAAAAATTGGCTACTAGCAAGTCATAGATTTTGCATACAACTTCAGCAATCCTTCCAAATCTCCTTATTTTGATATTTAATGATATTTTTATTTGTGGAGGGGTCATCCTAAAACCCTTGCTACCGTTGAGGTATTTTATTCATCGTTTATAGTATTCTGAAGAGGCTAGTGGTTTATCTGTTGTTCCTAGTATAAAAAGTTTAAGTATACGTTAGCTTTTGAAGTTCATTCAGTTACTATGTACTGTGCCCAGCAGTTGTTTTTCATACCTCCTACTTTTTGTAGTACCTACATGTAGTAGATTATCTGTTGCGCCTTATGTGAATTCATTGTAATACATTGAAACAAGTGCATTCATCTTATTTATTTGTTTATTTTACCATATAATTTAATTTTGGATGTAACGCGTCTTCTGATTGACTGACGTTGTTTTGTTTATCAGCCCATAGACCTAATTTTGTCATGTGACCGTGACGTCAGCAACGTTTTTTCTTCGGTTTAAGATGGAATTTAGAATTAAGCTATAAGAAATGATTGTAATATTTTTTCTGTCTATTCGAAATAGCATAAAAAATGGGGTGCACACTGTTAAATAACCCGTTACGCGCGTTATTCAGTGTGCACCACATTTTTTATGTTATTTCTTCATAGACAGAAAAAATATTACAGTCATTCCTTAAATGAAATTCGAGTTTTAAAGTACAGAGTGATAGTTATTGAGTAAAAGCATGTTAACGCATTACAACATACTAAACTTTTTTGTATCAAACAACAAATATTAATACTGTGAACCTTTTCTTATGAATTTTCAGTGGTACTGAAAATATTAAATAGTTTACCTACTATGTAGAATGGATTCTTTCAAACAACCTCCGATTTATTCCTTCATAATTTTGTATGTCCAAACAGTTAGTTTAGTCTTAGAGGCATGATTTATTTATTAGTTGTTAGTGGTGAATATACTGAAGATCACAATTTTATAAGTGTCATCAAGTGTCTATTAGGTGAATCAGTATCTATCTGATGAGTTAAGCCTTGTTCAACTGATTTTTATAGTTTGTTCTTATGTTGTACTGCTATACCACTGTCCCAGGTTAGGGGGGGGGGGGATCCCGCTAATATGTTTAACCCCGCCACATTATTTATGTATGTGCCTGTCCCAAGTCAGGAGCCTGTAATTCAGTGGTTGTCGTTTGTTTATGTGTAACACATTTGTTTTTCGTTTATTTTTTTTTACATAAATAAGGCCGTTAGTTTTCTCGATTGAATTGTTTTACATTGTCTTATTGGGGCCTTTTATAGCTGACTATGCGGTATGGGCTTTGTTCATTGTTGAAGGCCGTACGGTGACATATAGTTGTTAATGTTTGTGTCATTTTGGTCTTTTGTGGATAGTTGTCTCATTGGCATTCATACCACATCTTCTTTTTTATATTATATGAATTGTATTTGCATTTACATACACCCTTACGAGTATGTATGATTTCTTACCCAAATGGACAACTGTGCCCCTTTAATAGCAGATTTATTTCTATATTGCTATGAATCTCAGTTTATGACCAAACTCAGTAAAGACCCATCATTGTTTTGTTACATTTGGTTGATACATTCAAAAATACCTACCGTTATCTGGATGATATTTTTTCGTTGAATAATCCAGAGTTCTCTAAATATACTTCAGAAATTTACCCAAACGAACTTACTTAACTAAATCTAACATAAACAGCAGCAGTTGTCCTTTTCTAGATTTAGACATTTCAATTTCAAACGGGAAACTTCACACTAAAATTTACGACAAAAGAGACGATTTTTCATTTCCTATTGTTAATTTTCCTTTTTTAGACGGCGATGTGCCTTTGGCTCCATCATACGGTGTTTATATATCGCAACTCGTTCGGTTTGCCCGTGTGTGTTCTGATGTCATAGATTTTAACGAACGTAATCAATGCATCACTGATAAATTGTTGTGTCAGGGATTTCGATACCATAAATTACTTAAAACTTTTACTAAATTCTTTCATAGATACAAAGATTTGATTAGTAAATTTGGCTATACCTGTAGAAAGCTTATTAAAAATGGTATTTCACATCCTAAATTTTATGGTAATATTGTACTTAAAGCGAGGAAATCACTATGTGATCCTTGTAAACTCATCGAACCTTTAAACAAACTTATAAGTAAGGGTTATCGTACCAATATTGTAATTAGATCTCTGAATATAGTTCACATTGGCAATAATATTGATTTTGTCATTAGCAAATTAAAACATAACTAAATTTCATTATCTTTTGAGGCGAGATGTATAGGGGACACAGCCACGTTAACTTTTATTTCTATAGAAGTCGCTCTTCACTATACTACTACCTGTCGATACATTTATTTTTGGCATTGCACAAGTCATGTCTTCTTTGACTATTAATGACGTTAAAATACTAAATCCCTGTGATGTGTTTTAGTCGATTTTAGTCTCTGATGCATGATTTTTTTACTATTAATTGGTTTTGGCTTTTAACTAGCTGTCAGTAACTGCGAGTACTCTCAAATCGTATTTTCTTGTTAATTCGACCTGTTGATACTGTTTATAATGCTTTTTTGTCATTTTTTATTTATATGGATCTTGTCTGTACACCAGCTTTGATTATTTGTAATATCTTCAATTTTTCACTTATTCTTACAACATTTGTATAAACTTCAAGATTATAAAAAACCGGTTTTTTTCTAAAGTGAACATTGATTGGTTAAATTAGAAATTTTTAATTGATGTTTATATTAATGTTTCATGTTCTGTCCGACTCGGCTTCTGTTAAAATCATTATTTATTTAGGTGGACGATAAACATTTTATTACTAGATTTATGATGTCTGTGGTAGAGACGGCATGTTTTCTTAACCGTCTCATGACTTGGTGCACGTGTTAAATTTTCAATCTTTGTCAGGTTTATTCAGTCAGTTGCATTGATAAGATAGTAACAGTATAGAAGTGCAAACAATTCAAATCAATATTATTTGGTTATTTCATAACTTTTAATAACTTCTTAAAAATGCCGCCAGTTCGTAAAAAGCGTGTTTCCAGTAAGAAAAGTAAGAAAAGTGACACACCAGTTGTACAGAATTCTAATACAGAATTGACACTTGACGAAGTTAAAGGAAAACTAAGAAAGCAAGGCATCAGGGCTCCATCAACTTTCACAAAAGAGCAGTTATTGGAACTATTAAATGAGAATTCAGGACAGGATAATACAGTTATGCCCGAAATTCCAGCATTAACTCAACTTACCACCAGTTTAAACAACATGGAGCAAACTGTTCAAAATCAAGGAACTTTAATTCAGTCGCTATTAGTTAGAGAATCAAATATCATTAGTCAACCTGCATTCGTGAGTGATATAAATAATGGAGTACATCATGATACAGGATCTTATCACACTACCAAGGTTTCCTCAGGCATGTTTCCGCATGTTCAAGCAGTGGCACCGAACGTTCGGAAGCAGATTTTAGAAGGCAAGTACATTAATCTGGCTACCCTTCTTAACAATCAAGAAAACGTACAAGATTACAAAACCGTTGATGAATCTGACGGGTCCGTATTGTTAATCAAACATCGCGATCCCCGCCTTCAAAGAAACTTGTCTATACAAGAGTTTCTAGAAGCTTTTAATATTTACAAAAATATTATCTGTGAAAAGCAAGACCGACGAATCGAATTCGATATGTATATTCAAGATATCATTGATATCTCTGCAAGATATAAAGGTCCCGTTTTCTACGAGTATCACAAGGCTTTCGCAAATAAGGTAGCTGCTATCAAACTGACCCATGGTAAAGTTGTAGATTGGTCCATCAGAGACGAAAAACTCTATTCATCCATCACAAGTGGACAAATAATTAAAGAATGTGAAACATGCGGTAGTCTTGGGCATCTCACAGCTGTTTGTCAAACGTTACCAAGCTTTGGTCAATCGAATAATCGACCCAAACCAACTTATAATCAAACTCATTTTCAGAAATCACAAGTTGGGAGTAACGATCGTGTTGATTCCAATACAGATATACGAGGACGCCCTGTTCTTTTCTTTCGTGGTCGGGAAGTGTGTAACAATTTCTTATCAGGAAAATGTTTCAAGGGGACAAAATGTTCATTCGCCCATGTTAATACTAGATCATCTACTGGTGCTACTCCGAACAATAGGCCGTCACAAGAACAAGCGCAGGCCAAGAATTGACTAGTGTCTACGCCTATTGATATCGATCAACTTGAATTTGAACTTGCACATTATCCAGATAAAAATTTTGTTTTTAATTTAATTAATGGACTTCGATATGGTTTTGACACAGGCATAAACGTACTACCAAGTAAATCTTTGGAATGTAAGAATTTATTGTCTACCAAGAAATTTCCCGATGATGTTACGAAACTGGTAGATGACGAACTTCGTAAAGGATACCTTATTGGACCATTTACAAAACCTCCGTTTGATACTTATAGAATTAGTCCGATAGGTATTGTTGAAGGAAAATATTCAAAAAAGAAAAGATTAATTCTAGACCTCTCGGCTCCTCACAACAATGATGAGCATCACAGCATCAACGATTTGATAAATAAGGAAGACTATTCATTAACCTACGTAAGAATTGACGATGCTATAAATATAATTGAGTCATTAGGAATTAAAAGTCAATTATGTAAGTGTGACGTAACCGATGCATTCAAATTAATACCTGTACATAATTCTTTATGGCGATTTTATGGATTAAAATGGAATGACATGTACTATTTTTATACCCGTTTAGCATTTGGTTGCCGTTCAAGTCCCAAGATATTCGATACATTATCAGTTGCAATATGTTGGATCTTACAAAATAATTACGGTTTGCGGCACGTGTTACATTTGTTAGACGATTTTCTCCTGATTAACAATCCTTACGTAGATGCTACAAGGAATATGAACACAATGTTATATGTATTTAATAGTTTAAAGATTCCTCTCAGCGCTCATAAAACAGTTGGTCCATCTACTTCATTAGAATATCTCGGCATAATTCTCGATTCAATGCATATGATTGCTAAATTACCTGATGAGAAGTTTGTTAGAATTAAGGATATTTTATACAGCTATCTTAATAGACGTTCATGTACTAAGCGTGAAATGTTAAGTTTATTGGGTCATCTCAATTATGCATGTAAAGTAATTATACCAGGGAGATCGTTTGTGTCGTATTTATTGACATTAGCACACTCCGTTAAAGAACTTTATCATCACGTTACAATTACAAAGGGATGTAGAGATGACATGGCAATGTGGTTTAAATTCCTAAGTCAGTGGAATGGTATATCATTTTTTATCAGCGATAACGTTATCAATGCGTCCGATTTTCATTTATTTACGGATGCTTCATCAACAATCGGATACGGAGGTTATTTTAGGAAAAGGTGGTTTCAAGGCAGTTGGCCCGACGATTTTATTCGGCCCGATGAGGAGTCTTTCTCAATGGCTTACTTAGAATTGTATCCGATTGTTATATCTGCTATTTTATGGGGGCATGAATGGTCTACTAAACGCATTCTTTTTCATTGTGATAATATGTCTAGTGTGTACATTATTAATAAGGGTCGTTCAAAGTGTAACGTAATTATGAATCTTGTTCGCCGTTTAACTTGGTGTGCGGCTAAATTTAATTTTGTTGTACATGCTGTACATGTACCAGGGAAAGAAAATAACATAGCAGATGCTCTTTCTCGTTACCAGATGAAGCGGTTTCGACAATTGGCTCCAGAAGCTTCGCCAAATCCATGCACCTGCCCTCCTCATTCCGAAATTGTGTGGAGTTAGACCAAGCAGTCGACAGCTTATGGAATAAAAGTATCAACGTGAATACCCGCAATGTTTATTCAACAGGATATAAATGTTTTATTCAATTTTGTGGCAATCATATCACTGGATTCAACTCAAGGACTTTCAATATGTCTAAAGTTTCGGAAGATTTATTGATCTATTTCGTGGCCCATTGCCAATCAGTGTTAAAACTGAAATATTCAACAATCAAATTATATCTCGCTGGAGTTCGTTTTCATGGAGTTAATTTTGATATGTGAACCCACTTTGTTATAAATTTGGTCATACATACCAACGCTTGCAAAATGTGTTAAATGGAGTTAAAAAATCTGAGAGTAAGCCATTACGACAAAAGTTACCAATAACGTTTAAAATTTTACAGGAAATAGTAACTTGTTTGCAATGTGGATTTTTCAATCATGTTATATGGATTTAACATTTCAAACAGCGTGTGTTCTGGCATTTTATGGTTTTCTGAGATGCAATGAGTTTACATGTAGAACTGTGTTTGATCCAGATTCAAATTTATGCGTTTCTGACATAAATTTCGTTTCAGAATGCGAAGTAACTGTTAATTTAAAAGCTACAAAGACAGATATATTCCGACAAGGTATTATAATTTCCTTGTTCAAGATAGAGGGCGTCGTTTGTCCGTATAAATTGCTATCCCAGCTGATGAGTGTAAGATTAAACCTAAACGCAAAGCAGAATGATTCGTTTCTCGTTGAAGAAACCGGAAAACCACTTTCCCGGAACTATTTTATAAGCAAGCTGAAAACAATACTCATAGCATTAGGATATAGTGACAAGGATTATAGCGGACATTCTTTTCGATCAGGTGCGGCCACAAGTGCTAGTTCTCAAGGTATTGAGGACAGCATGATACAAACACTGGGACGTTGGAAATCAGATTGTTTTAAACGTTACATTAGAACTTCCAAATTGGATATTAAATCCGCGCTGGAAAAGATTAAATGACAAGATACGATGCCGAAAACGTTTTTTACCATCGGTTATAACTTTGTAATTTGTCCTCCATCCTAGCCTTGTGTCTTTTCTTCTCACGTTGATCTCAATATTGTGGTTAAGGATTTTTATATTGACATAAATTTTTCTCTAGATCAACTTTAATTTTAACAAGACACAAGGCTTCATCAGGCACAACATCTTCAATCTTTTGGGGTTACTCAATATGCAACTTGGGCAGGCAACATAACGTTACATATTTCGTTTTGGGCTATGATATTTTATTTTGGCCAAATATAAAATCGTTTCCCCAAAACATTTCTGAGTAGTTAGGGTGCCTACGTGCCTTAACGAGGAATAGTCTCATCTTGATTGCTCAACAGCTCTATTTCACGTCGGTCTATGCCCACAAAGATTTACTCTTATGCGGTACCACGTGGAAAATCAAGTAAGGCTATACCGCTCGGGAACGGCTTGCTAAAGTACTCTGAGACAAGTAGACTGGTAGTAGTACACACACGTGTATGCAAATACCCCTATGGTGACGCATTTCTGTCAAAGATATGTGGCTAGCTCAGGCACAGTATTTTAGCGGCAAATTATCCTTAATTATCTGAGAACACACTATCATTTTATGTACATACTGTGTGTTTTGTGTCAACTGCAGGTAGCATGTAATTTGTTTTGTTCTTGATTTACAATATGACAGAACTGAGTGAATTACATGATACTAGAGAAAAAATATCCTCAAGCATTCACACAGTGTGCCGCGCACACTGCTCGGATAGTTAAGTATAATGTTGGCGTCAGTTAGTTTACATTCATCGCTTTTTATTCACTGACGCCAAGGAAGTTTTCTGTAACATAACGTGTTGCCCTTAAGCCCAAATATTTGTAATAATTATTTTATTATGTTTTATATTCTTTCAGTACTCAAACAATCAGACTGGGTATCTTAAAATACTTCCTGCTGGACGTTTACAGGCTTTATATCAACAATAACTACTTTCGTAATTATGGTATATTATCTGTGATCGTTCTTATAGACGGTCATTAAAAGCTATCAATTATCTGCGGTCAAGGTTAATTTATATGTATTTGTACATCTCTAATCATTGTTCACGCCTGTAATTCTCTTATCAAAGGTCTATTAAGGTCAACGCATTGTGGTTTTATTAGTTAATTGGCTTTGGTCTGCTGTGTCGGTATTAACTTTGGATCATACGCTTGATGTGTATTTATTATGTTTGAAACATGTTGTATAAATTAGAAATTTTTAATTGATGTTTATATTAATGTTTCATGTTCTGTCCGACTCGGCTTCTGTTAAAATCATTATTTATTTAGGTGGACGATAAACATTTTATTACTAGATTTATGATGTCTGTGGTAGAGACGGCATGTTTTCTTAACCGTCTCATGACTTGGTGCACGTGTTAAATTTTCAATCTTTGTCAGGTTTATTCAGTCAGTTGCATTGATAAGATAGTAACAGTAAAGAAGTGCAAACAATTCAAATCAACCCTCCGGCCGCCCCAACACCGCCGATTTTTATGAAGATGTTGTGCCTTTATGGTTCACGTTATGTTACTATAATAAATGATCAGGCCAGACATTTATGAACATTTTCTGAGTAGTTAGGGTGCCTACGTGCCTTAACGAGGAATAGTCTCATCTTGATTGCTCAACAGCTCTATTTCACGTCGGTCTATGCCCACAAAGATTTACTCTTATGCGGTACCACGTGGAAAATCAAGTAAGGCTATACCGCTCGGGAACGGCTTGCTAAAGTACTCTGAGACAAGTAGACTGGGGAAGGTGTAAAAGGCAATACAGAGATACAAGATACGAGATACGAGATACAGCGATACGAGAAACGAGATACGAGATATGAGAAACAATTATAAGTAATATGAAAAAAATAAGTCAAGTGTGTTGAACTACACTAATTTCATTTAGACAAACTGTTAAAATTGTAAACTCTGGGAACTAATAGATAAATTTGTCAACATCAATTTAAAACACAAGCATTACAATAAATAAAAGCTTCTGAAGATTATACACTTTAATTTTATTTGAGGTTATTGGCCTGTGCCATAATTTGATACTACCATGGTCAAATATAAAAATTCTTTAGTGATTTATTTATTTAAAACAGATAAACATCTTGTTAATTATATAAATGTAGACTATTTCAACATAGATTTTTAAATTGATTTCTTAATCATTTGTTTATTGTCATCTTATTTAAAAATAATAAAGTCATATTAATATTCACTATAACAATTATGTTTTTGTGTACCTTATAATTTGTAAAAGACTTTCTGTTTTCTACTGGAGTTAAAATGACACACACAAATACTTCTGTGGAATTTTATCTCATTCATCTTTGTGAAATTATGCTTTAATGAGTTATCTGTTAACTATTTTTTTTTTCACAATCATAAAAATTACCATGTAACAATTGGGTTAAAACTTATTTATAAGGGTCTGGAGTGTGGGGGTGGGGGTCTGTTATTCTGTAAACATTTAATTTTCACCCCTTTTTATACGACCGCAAAAAATTTGCGTTCGTATATTGCTATATATCACGTCGTCGTCGTCCGTAGACAGATTGGTTTCCGGACAATAACTTTAGTTTAAGTGAATGGATCTCTATGAAACTTAAACAAAAGGTTCAATACCACAAAAGGAAGGTTTGGATTGTTTTGGGGGGTAATGGTCTCAACCGTTCAGGAATTAGGGGCCAAAAAGGGGCCAAAACAAGCATTTTTCTAATTTCTGGACAATGACTTGTGAATAAAATGTTTGATTGCTATGAAATTGTACCACAAGGTTCAATACCACAAGGTTCAATACCACAAGTAGAAGGTTGAGATCGATTTTGGGGATAATTGCCAAAACCGTTCAGGAATGAGGGGCCAAAAAGGGGCCCAAAACAAGCATTTTTCTAGTTTTCAGACTATAACATGTGTTAAAGTGTATGGATATCTCTTAAATTGTACCACATTTTACAAATATAAAATTTCTTAACAAATTTGGGGGGGGGGGGGGGGGTAAAAAAAATGGGGGGCCAAACTTTTTTTTCTTCCAGATTTACGAAATTACCAGTTTTTTTGGAAAAAAAATTGGGGGTAAAATATTTTTAGGGGTGGGGGGGCAATTTTTTTTTTTTTTTTTAAATTTAAGGATTATTCACAATTTATTTTGCTATTTCTTTGTCTATAGTCTAAAAACAGAGGATTGGACTTCTGCAGTCGTATCTAGCTGCGCTCGGCGAAAAAAAATAATCTATTTTTTGAAAGTGATTTTTTACGCATTATTCTCTTATTTTTTCCCATGTTTTTTTTAATCTTTAAAAAATAGTAAAAACATTCTTTAAAATGAATGAGAACAGCAAGGTTTTCTTTTGATTTTGTGTTGATGTGTATTCTGCATGATTTAAATGTTAAAGTTTCTTGAAGTAACATGTCCAAGTTTTCACCAGTTCTTTCCAGTGAATTTGACTACATGACGATAAATAACACATGCTATTAAACATATAATTTACAATGATAATTTTGATAATTTTCTTTAAATTTTAAGAAGGGAAAATTCTGTAAACATTTAACGTTTAGCGTTTTCTTTTATTAATTATTAATTATTCAATATTCATTATATTTTTATACCACACATTTCTCTAATCTTCATTTTGTTTGCCGTTATTCTCTAATCTTCATTTTTTGAAGAGCATTATTCTTTATTCATTTAACCCCATCCATATATTACAGCTATCTAGATGCACAATGATAAAACTTGGCTAACATGGGTATAAACATGTTAAACCCAGCCTTTTTTTAACCTGTCCTAAGTCCGGAACCTCTAGCCTTTGCAAGTCTTGCATGTTTTTTTTTAGTTTAGTTCATCTGTAATGTTTTTGTGTACATTTGGAGCTTGGTCAAACTCGCCTATGAGTACATGAGTTCCCGCTGTGTTGAATATTGTGGTCAGGTTGTTGTCTCTTTGACACATTCCCTGCTTCCATTCTTTTATTCTATTACAGAAAGCTCCAATTTTTTGGGGATAATTTCTCATAAAATATTATAAATTATGTTAAATCATCATTTTTTAATTTCTACTAATAATTTCATTGGTCCCAACCTGTGTGATGAAAACTTGTAGGAGTGTTTAGCCCTTTAATGATTGAACATTGCTGGTTGCGGGATCAGCAGAACAAGACTGACAATTTTAGAAAAATCTGACAAACCAGGTCTTTTTGAACTATTGACCCTGAAATATAACATTTTAGTTCATTTCTCAGTTTTGCATATCACGAAAACTATAAGAGCTTGAATAAAAGTAAATCATAAGAACAAGATAACCAAAGTCCAATAACTCTTCCATAAGACAATAAATTATAAAAACGAACGATACTTTAACTACATTCCGTCTGCCAAGGAAATTGGTCTCATTTGCACTACCACATCTTCTTACCATTATAATGTACATTGAGATTCCATCAATGACAAGTTATCGTCATAGGAATTCGGGAAGAAGAATACGAAGGACAAGAGAAAAATTTGATGCCCCTGTAACCTTTGACTATATGACTAATAAAAGTTTGGAAAAAACATTTTGTTTAATGTATAAATCTGATACAAAGTGAAGGATATTTGAAATTTGTAAAAACAGAATGTACTTGACATGTTCAGTCACATCAGTACCATTATCTGGTCAATAAAATAACATGTTTGCATCATTATCATATACATTGGTCATAATCTCAGTACTGCTTTTGTTGTTTAGGAAGTGATGTAATATTGCCTTCTTTTTCTATGCACTGTGTAATTAACAATTTAGTTAATAAACATGTTTATAATGAAATTCCTAGCTCATGTTTGATTAGAGTTTTGTGGCTTTCTTGTAGTAAGCTCCTGATATCAGTTGAAATAACAATACTTTGAGGCTCAAAAGATGGATCTTTGTGTAGTACACACCTTTTCTTAGTATGGTAATGAACAAATTCTTTCTTGAATGACATTTTTAACAACCCTGCTTCATTTACATACTGTCTGAATTCCTTCCTAGCAATAACTATATCTTGCGGTTCTTCCGGTACCTCCATTATGTTTTGTCTGAATTTCTTACCGCAACCAAAACACACCATTATGCGTGTGTTCCTTAGAAAGCGAAAAATGTAATTGCTTTCTGCACTTTGATCTAATACAATACCATCTACTGTTGTCACTGTTGCTGTTGCATTAGATGTTTTGTGTCTTTTCCATGTAGACTTGTCAGTGGGCTTTTTCCCAGCAGTAGACGGTAGTGTGCTGTTGACTGCTGCTGTCAATGTGAAGTTATTTTTGTTCCTGTTGCGCCAGGTTATAAACAAGTTTAACACTCCAATGTCTTCAGCCCCAGCAACTGCATGTTGGCATATTTTGTACAGTTTGTACATGTAACAATCGCATGAAACTCGACCTGATTTTCTTGTGTATTCAACATAGTGGCTTGTTTTACTATTAGACATACTGGTCACACGTCGTGAGTCTTGCTGTCCAGGAACCTTACAAACTGCATGCTCAATTAATAGTATGTCACCTGCCTTTGACCACATATCTGTTAAAACTGATGCTGGAACATCAGAAAATGTACAGGACTCAGCTGGCTGACTAATACAAATGTTCTGATTTTTTTCTGCTACAACATTTACAATTTCTTTCTGTTGTACTTTACATCTGTTAACCTTTGCAATATGTCTTTTCCTCTGCTCAGATGTCCAGGTTGCCCATGTCTGCATTGGAACTTCCAGATGCTGATATTCCCCTTTGAATCGGTAATTTCCTTCCTGTACAATTGCCATTTTTAGTTGATTTTCCTGTGATTCAACATAATCTTTAGCCTCTGTGATAAATTTAGGCAGTGTAAGGTTCTTCCCACAGACTTTTTGCATAGCATTGTTGATGCTTTCATTGTCATTGGTTGTATACCACTCCAAGGATGAAAGGTCAGCCTCAGATCTAATAGTTTGTATCATTGTTTGTTTAAAGGTTTCTTCCTGGTATGTCTTAAACCATTTCAAGAAACCTGGACTCATATTTTCCCATTTGTCCTTCAAAGAATTAACTTTGATATCAAACTCAGCATGTGTCAGACTATCTACCAACCCCAGAATTTTAATTGATGCACTTTCACTTTTCCCAAATATGTCTGCCAGTATCAGTGACCTGTTGTGCAGAGATACACCCATGTTGATTAATTTGTTCTGAATATTTTTCCTCATGTGGTTGAAACACCTTAACTGTGTATGTCCTTCAAACGCCATTAATGCGGCATTTGTCAGTGCTATTTCTCCATCACTACCAATCGCTTTGATGCATTTCAGTTCTTTCTCTGCAGAAATCAGGGTGGAGAAGAAATTAAAGTATGTAGTAGTTTCCTTCTTCTTATGAACACATATTGGTCCTACAAATACTGGACTTCTGTTAATCATATGTTTACCTGGGGTAATGTCTTGCAAAAGTGGATGTTTGTATGTTGTTATTGTTACATCAAAATTGCCGAAATGAAATGTAGGGTCAATACCTACTATACTACATGGATGTGTTGTGCAAAATCTTTTTAAATCATGTAATTGCTGGTTAGAAGCTAACACAACTATGAAGTCTGGCCTGACATCAAATTTTCGTATGAAAGGCTGTTCTTGATTGTCATACATGTGAAGAACTTCTGTAGCCTCATCCATCTCCTCTTTATTTGTCCTTCTTATGTTTTTGACCTGTTGTTCATTCCTAGGATAGGAACTAGGTCCACAAGATTCTATACCACCGTTTTCATTAATGACGCCTTTCATGATTGATTTGGCTGATGTTTTTGACTTACTAAGTTCAATCATTCTATTCAGTGTGCTTGGAGCCACTCTACGGTAAGGTGCTGCATGCTTTGACTTAGCATTCCCATGAGGTTTGAGTACAACTGGTTCTATATCTCCAGAAAAATAGAACTGCAGAATGGCATGTGGATATCCATGAATCTCTATTATAAGCCGGCGGAAATTTGGTGTTTCTTTATGAAAGGAATATGTTCTCCAAAGCTCATAAGAAGATCTGTTTGTTACCTCGGTTGTTTTCATTAGTTGTAATTTGCCTGTATGGTCTACTCTGTATCTGCGTTTTGCCTTGTTTCTTATACGCCAGACACCATTTCCATCCGCTCGAATGTCGCGTGGGTCTTTTAAGTTCTCTCTGTTGATGATGAAAGCAGCTGGTTTTTGTACATACTGGGGAACAGATACACTGTGTGGATATTTTTCAGCATTAATAATAACCTCAAATATTTCCTCAACGTTCAAACCTCTATTTACAGTTGTAAAAGACTCAAACAGATCATTAAACAATTCACCTGGATAGCTTGTGAAATCTTGAACCTTTTTGGTTTTGGTGGTTTCAACTAATTTACAAACATTGTCTTCTGTTAATATCTCTTCAAGACTGGGTAATGACTCGTCACTGCTTGACAACATTGGTAGTTGTCTTTTTACACGTTTTCTATATGGTGGTCTGTAAATAGAGTCACTGGAATCGCTCTCTATGGTTATGGCATCCTTAAATGGAGACTTTTCAGGAGATGACCATATAGTTATTATTTCATCAATTTCTGTGTCAGGTGTATTCTCAGGTGTATTGTCAGGTGGTGATGAAGGTTCATCTGAAAGAGAGAGGAATGGAATTAATATGATACAATCATAAAATATTTCTTCAGATTTGTGTTAAAATTGTTGCTAATTAACATGATCTGAAAATGTGCTTTGCCGTGCACAGCTTAATACGCCCGCAGGGGTTGAACCCTGAACAGTTTGGGCAAGAATGGACACAATATTCAAGCTTGATACAGGTCTGAATTTGAATTGTAAGGGACTGACCATTTAACTTGCGGGGGGGGGGGGGGGGGGCATGGTTTTTTCGTAAATAAATATTTTGATTCTGAATTTTGAGAAAATAAATAATTTGGCCAGCAAAGGGACAAAAAAATATTCTGACAGAGGATATTTAGCATAAAAAATAATGTCAAATTTGCAAAAAAATGATTTGTTGCGCTACTTCCCAAAAATAAATAATTTGTGTGCGAAGCGCGCAAAAAAAAATTCTGACCAGAAAAAAAAACCATGCCCCCCCTGCAAGTTAAATGGTCCGTCCCTAATTAAATATTTGACACATTTTAGGTTTCTGACATAGAGTAAAAGTAGTCAACAAACTTGAAATTGGTTAAAATATTTGAATTTATTTTTAATTGAAGATTTTTTCTGTTGCACAATACTTAGTAAATCTGTTTTCAGACTATATAATATACCAAGAATTAGCCAAAAAATGGAAAAAAGTTTAAAATTAAAAAAATAAAAATACACAATTGTAACAGGATGCTGTTACAAAGTCTCCCAAACAAAGCCCCTGTAATTATAAACCCTGTGGTACTACCCCTATATTTTTTCCCATTAAAACTGTCCGATCACACTTGCTTATAAAGGATTTGAAATGATTATGTTTTCTAATGAAAGTTTTGTGGGGATCTTGACTTTAAAAAAGGGGGGGGGGGGTGACCTCAGAGTCTCCTTATATTTCATTTGATTTGTTTTATTGTCCTATACAAGAATATATATATATGGTTTAGGGGTGGGGATCTCTACCATTTACAAGTTCTCAAACAGGAGGGGGTAAGGGTTACCCCCGGGGACTTCCCCTATATTTCATTTGATTTGTTTTATTGACCCATACGAGAATATTTATGATTTTGGGGTGGGGATCTCGACCATTTACAAGTTATCAAACTGGAGGGGGTGGGGTAATCCCTGGGGACTACCCTATATTTCTTTTCATTTGTTTTATTGTCCTATACAAGAATATATATATATGGTTTAGGGGTGGGGATCTCTACCATTTACAAGTTCTCAAACAGGAGGGGGTAAGGGTTACCCCCGGGGACTTCCCCTATATTTCATTTGATTTGTTTTATTGACCCATACGAGAATATTTATGATTTTGGGGTGGGGATCTCGACCATTTACAAGTTATCAAACTGGAGGGGGTGGGGTAATCCCTGGGGACTACCCTATATTTCTTTTCATTTGTTTTATTGTCTCATACAAGAATATATATGGTTTAGGGGTGGGGATCTCTACCATTTACAAGTTCTCAAACAGGAGGGGGTAAGGGTTACCCCCGGGGACTTCCCCTATATTTCATTTGATTTGTTTTATTGACCCATACGAGAATATTTATGATTTTGGGGTGGGGATCTCGACCATTTACAAGTTATCAAACTGGAGGGGGTGGGGTAATCCCTGGGGACTCCCCTATATTTCTTTTGATTTGTTTTATTGTCTCATACAAGAATATATATGGTTTAGGGGTGGGGATCTGGACCGTTTACAAGTTATCAAATACAATGGGGGTGGGGGTGACCCCGGGAACTCCCCCTATATTGCTTTTGATTTGTTTAATTGTCCCATACAAGAATATATATAGTTAAGGGGTGGGGATCTCAACTGTTTTCAAATTATCAAACAGGAGGGGGTCAAGATGACCCCCCAGGGCTCCACCTATATTACTTTTGATTTGTTTAATTGTCCCATACAAGAAAATATATAGTTAAGGGGTGGGGATCTCAACTGTTTTCAAATTATCAAACAGGAGGGGTCAAGATGACCCCCCAGGGCTCACATGTTTATTCACCTTTCAGGAACAAATTAACAACACTTAAAAAGGACATTGACAGGAACATATCTGCAAAGTTTGGTGAAATTATATTTAGTGGTTCTCAAAACAAATATCAAATCATGAAAACTTAAGGAATGACACAGACGACAGACTTCAAGTGATGACAATAGCTCACAGTGTAAAAGTCTAATAATAAGAAAAAAACTTACCTTTCATTTCTCGTTCTGGTAAACCCCTAAGGGCTTCTGCATAAGTTTTCTTTAAAAAAAATTTCTTCGACATGTTGCTTTGCTGAACCAGTATCTAGCAGTGGCTTATTTATTGTCCAACATTGGAACCATTCCCATAACCTCAGTTTATTATATTTTTAAGATGTAAAGTGACACTATTAACCTCTGTACTGTTTCAAAATTGTTTAATTGCTGACATTGTGATAAAAAGTTTACTGATAAAAATGCAATTTTATTACCTTTTCCACATACACTTTCAACAAATTGTCAGTATATTTTTTTATTTTTGAAAGGGACCTATGGTTTGTTAATTTGATATGCTACATTTCATGAGTGTTACAAGGTTGTGTCTTAAATATTGAAAAACATAAAACATTTTTTTTTTAATTCTGATAACAACAATTAAATGTATACATATTATGTCATTAAGATAAATATGATTCTTCAATTCAAAATAACTGAAATAATTGATAGATATTCATCAATGCAAGTTTTTATCTTGCAAGATCTGTCACCAAATAAGCAATTTTATATAATTTTTTTCAAATGAACCATAGAGAATTTAAAATTATTTTTTTTTGCATAAGACTGTCCTCTTTATGCCATTGTATTAGAATAACTGAAATTTGTAAAAACATTAATATCAATGATTAATGCATTAACAAGTTTCATGTATTTCCATAATATACATTTTTTTAGCTTTAATTAATTATTATATAATTTTCAGTTATTTTGTATCTCGTATCTCGTATCTCGTATCTTGTATCGCTGTATCTCGTATCTCTGTATTGCCTTTTACACCTTCCCAGTAGACTGGTAGTCGTACACACACGTGTATGCAAATACCCCTATGGTGACGCATTTCTGTCAAAGATATGTGGCTAGCTCAGGCACAGTATTTTAGCGGCAAATTATCCTTAATTATCTGAGAACACACTATCATTTTATGTACATACTGTGTGTTTTGTGTCAACTGCAGGTAGCATGTAATTTGTTTTGTTTTTGATTTACAATATGACAGAACTGAGTGAATTACATGATACTAGAGAAAAAATATCCTCAAGCATTCACACAGTGTGCCGCGCACACTGCTCGGATAGTTAAGTATAATGTTGGCGTCAGTTAGTTTACATTCATCGCTTTTTATTCACTGACGCCAAGGAGAAGTTTTCTGTAACATAACGTGTTGCCCTTAAGCCCAAATATTTGTATAATAAAATAATTATTTTATTATGTTTTATATTCTTTCAGTACTCAAACAGTCAGACTGGGTATCTTAAAATACTTCCTGCTGGACGTTTACAGGCTTTATATCAACAATAACTACTTTCGTAATTATGGTATATTGTCTGTGATCGTTCTTATAGACGGTCATTAAAAGCTATCAATTATCTGCGGTCAAGGTTAATTTATATGTATTTGTACATCTCTAATCATTGTTCACGCCTGTAATTCTCTTATCAAAGGTCTATTAAGGTCAACGCATTGAGGTTTTATTAGTTAATTGGCTGTGGTCTGCTGTGTCGGTATTAACTTTGGATCATACGCTTGATGTGTATTTATTATGTTTGAAACATGTTGTATAAATATTTCTCAGTGTGTTTGAATTTGTTTGTAAGCCTTTTGGTCATGAATGTTTGTCTCTAATATTTAATTAACTGTGCATTTGTATTCAGATATCGCAGATCAAATTTATTCGTTCATTGTGTAATCATACGTTTTTTGATTGAGTTAAGTCTGCCAATTGATATTTTATCGTATGTTTTTCTCTGTTGTGATGTTATGCTATTGTTTCAGAAAAAGGGAGAAGGTTTGGATCCATTAAAACGTTTAATCCCGCTGCAAATGTTTGCACCTGTCCTAAGTCAGGAATCTGATGTACAGTAGTTGTCGTTTGTTTATGTAATATATACGTGTTTCTCGTTTCTCGTTTTGTTTATATAGATTAGACCGTTGGTTTTCCCGTTTGAATGGTTTTACACTAGTAATTTTGGGCCCCTTTATAGCTTGTTGTTCGGTGTGAGCCAAGGCTCCGTGTTGAAGGCCGTACTTTAACCTATAATGGTTTAATTTTTAAATTGTTATTTGGATGGAGAGTTGTCTCATCGGCACTCGCACCACATCTTCCTATATCTATGTTTGTTTGCACCTGTCTGTTCTTTTGTTTACTATTGAAAGTGATTGATTTTTCTTCTTTTAGTTTGTCGTTTAATTTATGTTGAGTGAATGCTTGCTATACTTATATAACTTTTTTACATAGTTTAGAGAACATATGCAATGGTTTACGATACATTTTGATAGGTGTACTACGATTTTGTTAGAAACCGAAGAGAGGATTACGCGGTATGGGCTTTGCTCATTGCTCAAGGCCGTACGGTGACCTTTCATTGTTAATGTTTGTGTCATTTTTGTTTTTTGTGGATAGTTGTCTCATTGGCAATCATACCACATCTTCTTTTTTATTTTTAACAGTATGTTTGAACTCCACAGAGTGATGACGACGAATGCAAAGTTATCTTCAAAGCCGTGCCTGACAAAAAAAATCCACGAAGTTTCCATGCTAATTATAAAGGATACAACGTTGTTAAAGTACGACATAAGCAAAAACAATCCTTTACAAAGCGGTTAGCATAAGATAAGAAGATTTAGTATGATTGTCAATAATACAATATGAACCATGTTTAAGCAGCCATATGTTACAAGGTGGCCGTCAACAATGGGCAAATTCCATATCGTATAGTCAACTATGAAAGGTCCTCATGACAAATGTAGAACAATTCAAAAGAGAGTAAAAAAACAACAATGAATAAACGAATATAAATACAAAATGCAATAATCAACGATATCCACCGAATAACAAGCTACTGACTTGGGGAAGACACATGAAGAATGAGAAAGGGCTAACCATGTTTGAAATCGCTCAATCACTCATTTGGGGATATCATAAGATAACATAATTTTGATACAAACAACAATCTGAAGACGGATTATTAACTTACACATAAAAATGATTTAAAGAAATGAAATGATTTATATACGGAAAACGAGAGTACAAACCAGGGACACAAATAACTAAATGACATGTAGTCATTTTTTAATATTTAGATAAAACTGCCATTTAATATGACACCGACAAATCAAAAACGACAGTATGCCTTCATAAAGATTGGTATAACCATGGGTAGACATTGAAATGAAATAAGGGATATTCATACAATAAAAATTCAAACATCTTTATATTTTTCATTAGTTTTATTCTTTAGAAATTATCCGAGTGTACTACAATCACCACATTTTCGACTCTCATGGCCGAATCCCCTGCTACATCCTCCAGCATCGTAGTATTTCTTTATCCGGTCACTCCTAGCTTTGCACTCTGTCTCGTGATTACACACCCACTGAGCTACCACGTGATCACAGGTGTCAGCACAGTTCATCATTTCCGCACGTCTGCAAGCACATTTTGGCCAGCCTTTACATGTATGGCGC
>CM034361.1:57947226-58169778 GCA_019925275.1 Mytilus edulis
TTTTAAATTGAATTATGCGATGGCATAAATATTAATGCGATGGCATAAATCGAATTATGCGATGGCGTAAATGAATTATGCGATGGCATTAACACGCCATTGTGACACTATTCCTGCGCCATATACATGACGATACTACACCAAAATCCTTGATTAATTCTCGGCTGCTGGCGTCGTATGCTTTGCAATTACAACTGAAAGATAAATTATTTTCAATTCTTGATTTTATTTCAACTGGTACAACCAAATTTTTCAAAATGCTAACCCCCCCCCTTTTTTTACACGATAAACATGTAGTTGTAAAAATTATCTGATTTAAAATCTTAATCAACCCCTTTGGGTTTAATGGAAACACGTAACATTTTTTAAAATAATCGCGTAAATAATTTTTCCTTAAGGTTGCTCGCGGGTCTAAATCATTTTTTTTTTATCTAGTATAGGATTTCGCTATATTTTTTCTATACATGAACTTTATCTTATACTTATACAAAATATGAAATAAAAAAAATGAGGTCACCGTTCATTTACGTTCACAATCTTCCTACGAAAGAAGCATTCATTTTTGATAATGTCCTTTTTTTCTGTTGAACAAATAAGAGAAATAGAGGTAATATCGAAATTAAACAAGAACTAAATTACAGAAATCGCTTACATTTTACAATTATTTAGTTTATGTACAGCTTATTCGAAAACAACAATAAAATATATAGGTCACCGATGAGTTAAAAAGATATTTCAATTTTAATGGCATTTTTGCACCAAAGGGAGATAATTTGGAGCTTTTTCAATGATACAATGTATCTACAATTTCACCTGGGACCAACCCGAATTGATTTTTTGCAATGAATTTTGTACCATATGATAAAGTAACAACTACTTAAGGTAGTTAATATTTGCAATGAAAAATAAATGTTTAATTTTTTTCTGAAAATCTTTCACCCGCGATCCTCCTTAAAACAATTCTAACAAAGATGCTATTTCTTATCTGATATAATTTTTTGATAGAGAACTTGATGTTTTGAACCGAAATGCTTTTTAAATTTCATCGTATATGGAAGAACAATGCATCCATAACAGATCATCTACTTATCCTTCCAAAGCAACACTGGTTTTTAAAGGGGTTCTACATAGTTGGTCACTCTGTATTTTTTTCTATTTTGAGTTTTGTATACCGTTGTAGTCATATTCTGATGAAATAAAGTTATAAAACTTACTGGCGGTATTTAGCCTTGAGAACTCGAAGCCATCCATGAGCTAAAGTCACCGTTATCACAAGTACCAAGAGAGTGATCCAAGGTCTCATCTTGCTGAAGTCTGAAATATGACAAGCAATGTTTAGCAAAACAACAGACAAAATGTTCGAACATGATCGGATCGAGAACTATATATGTCATACATATAATTATATTGTATCAGGGCGAAAAAATTCGCAAAAGATAAGAGCAAGATTATCATTGAAGGCTAAAATTAACAAAACTTTTAATGATTAATCTTAATTTTATTGCAGCATTGTTCTCTACATTGTAATGTTAATTTGAAACAAAACGCAAAGAAACCGGACGATAAAGAAGAAAAAATATGAATTCTTAATATCTAAAAGCTTTTTAGAATTAAACGTGTACGCATAAAAGTAGTGGAAAACTTTTTTTGATATAATTGTCTGCTTTATTTTTTATTATTTCAAAAGATTGAAACCAATAGTAGGTGTCTCCTAATCGTTTATTGTAATTGATTTATAAAGAAAAAACTATATATGATACTCACAATGTAAATCCTGTTAAGCAATATCTGTTAAACCACTATAAGAAGTTTTGAAATGGATTTGAAACAAAAACAGTTAAAAACCAATATGTTTGTTGCGTTTGGTAAAAAAATACTACACAAGCTGCGACAAGGTCATACGATATTTAGATTACATTCGTGGAAACCTGATTTCTGTAAAAACATATCGTAAAACACAGATTTATGACCTTGTTATGATTTATACTGCAACTAGTTGTTTTTATATTTTTTAAACATAGTAACACAGCTATATTTGGTGCAATGAAATTCATCCTTTTTTCTACAATCAGAGGTTAATTTAGGAATGATAAGAAGTTTGGAATTAACTTTATAATTTAAATAGCTATTAATGTTTTTATTTAAGTTGCAGTATAAAAACAATATAAGGCCAATGTCAGAAAACATTCTTTTTTTGTACTCGATCGGCACTAAACTGGAGAAGGGCTCGGTAGAACCTCGCCAGTCCCCAGTTTCTCAGCCTCATACAAGAAAGTTTATATCTTTCTGACATTGACATTGACATTTCATTGACCTGTATATTGTATATCTATATGAGACTATATTCATAAGCTAAAGAAAAATTGTGAACATAAACATATCTTAGGATCATTGTTCGATTTTTTTAAGAGCGGTAGGATTCATAATACTAATCTTCAAGAAAGGTCTACATGAGATTCTGGATAAACAGTCCTTCAATTCTGCATTCTTTATTTCTTTAAGCCATTGCCTATTTTTCATTATAAATTGTGCCTGCTTTCTTCTCTTCTTTATGAATTTTGTCTGTTATCTTCTATTCTTTATATGTAAGCACCCTTCATTTTCTATTCTTTATTTTGTTTGCATATTTTTCTCTATTCTTGATATTTTTAACCCACTATTCTGCACGTTTTGTCCAATATTCTCTATTCTGTATACCCCGTCCAGATCCTTCTATAAAATGTTGTTATAGCTACATTTTGTAATAATAAAAGCCATTTTTTTTTTATATCCATCAATAAAAAAGTATCTGCTGATAAGGTGTTTATTGGTCGTACCAATACAAGTAACAGGCAGTGATGAGAGTGGTAAAGGGGTGTGCTTGCACGAAAAAAAACCCGTGAAATAAGACATAATTTCTCAATGAACATGAAATAATTTCTGTTATGAACGTTGCACGAAAAAATAAAGACTTTGCTGTGATTAAATCTTTTGTGACTGGAGCGATGTCTTCTAGTATAAGCTCTCTGTTGTACTTGATATTCCCAATTTAGAATGCACACTTATTATGTAAATGGTTTATTGCCTTTATAAAAAGTATACAACGATTTTCTTAACTTTTAAAATTAAAATGCATTCTTGATCTTAATTCTTATGGAGACTTGTATCAACACCCAACTCCATTTTTTTCAGCTTTAGCTTCTGGTCAACGGTTATCTTCAAATGTTTTTATAATTTGTTGCTGGCTATTGCTGGTTCATCTTGAATGTGTTTGTAGATCATAGATGTTTTTGTGTTCTGTTAAATTGTTCCTTTTAGAATTGTTATGCGATAATGACTGATGTACCCATATTTTGACTATTTTATTTATTGTGTCTGTTTAGTTAACGCATCAATGTAAATATAACGGAATTTGATGAGACTGTCATCAAAGTGAGAGGGTTAGCGCTATAAAACCAGGTTAAATCCACCATTTTCTACATTTTAAAATGCCTGTACCAAGTCAGGATTATATGACAGTTCTTGTTCATTCGTTTTTGATGCGGTTTTTTTATTTGATTTTGCCATGTGATTATGGACTTTCCGAATTGATTTTCCTCTAAATTCAGTATTTTTGTAATTTTACTTTTTGTAGGGAATTGTGAATGTTGATGCCTATCCTCTTTCTTTCTTTTGCTAACTTAAAGTTTGAACGATCAAGACACTGTAGAATCACTGTGAGTAGATGACACATTCAATGATGGCAGCATTTGTATTTTCCGACATTTGAAACTGTTGTCAAGATTTGGCAATAGAATCGTTACTAGTAATAGGGTACCGTCAAAACGAATAACGGTCAAAATTCTGGCAAAATGACGTTAACGTGAATTTTGTGGTGCATGACGATAAAATGTACACTTTCTTTTTAGACGATGAAAAAATTCGACCGATATTGATGCATCACGTTATTTTCTTTCCAGAAATAAAATGACCGTTTGACGCCTGACAGTGAAGGGCATTTATACTACCCTCTAGTATAGACATTATGAATTACCGATTATATAGAATAGCTTATTAAAACGGGAAACCAGTACATTTATCTTGGAAGTTCTAACATCTAAGATCGGTGAACAACATCAAGACCTTACCAAAAAACGTCAAATAAAAAAGTTAAAAAAAACACGAGTTTATATATCCCAACTCGAACGGTATGCATCACAGTCCAATATGCGGTTTAAATAAAACAAAAGAATTCCACCTCTTGTGTTTAGAAAGTAGAAAAGTAAAACGAACTTTGTATACGGTTGTCAAGATGTCACAAAAGATACTTTTCGTAAAGTCATTATAAATATTTGCATTCACGTTCAACTTGATTATTTTTTATATTGTACAATTGTTAACAATGCAACTTGCAAACATTCGTTTTTGAAACAACCATAAGTCAAGTTGTTACGTTATATAGGGGGTCTCCTTATAAACTGCCACTTTTTTTTTGTGCCCAAAATAGAAAAAAATCTATGAAAAATTACTAAAATTGAGAAATGAATTGTCAATCGTTTAAGATTATTCCCAAAGTGGCACACCTAAATTTGACATTTGTACGCAATTTCGAAGTTGGATGTTATTTGACGGGGTTTTGTTAATTTTAAAATTTACGCATCGAACACACCCCGTCCTATATATAAGCAACATCACATGACCTTTAAGTGATGAAAACTATTTTTTTTTTAAATAATACTAGAACACACCCGCGAAATCGCGGGCATTCAGAGCGTATTTGAAAGGATGTAAAGTGTTGTAGGAAGAAGTTTGTAAATTAAAGATTTAATGACTTGAGAATTTCAGGAAAAGTATCAAAAGTCATAGGTACTTGGGGACAGGAAAATGTTTTTTTTAACCCTCCTCCTTTATTTCCAAAATTCCCATTTTTTGTTTTTCTATTAATTTCATTATGAACATAAATTTAGTGTACATGTATTATGAACATTCCAGTCAGGAGACTGTAATTCAGTGGTTCAGTGATATTTGTTTTTCGTTCATTATTTGTACAAAAATAAGGCTGTTAGTTTTCTCATTTGAAATGTTTTTACATTGTCATTTCTGGGCCTTTTATATCAGACTATGCAGTATCGGCTTTTGCTTATTGTTGAAGGCCGTAAAATGACCTTTAAATGTTAATTTCGGTGTCATTTTGGTCTCTTGTGGAGAGCTGTCTCATTGGCATTCATACCACATCTCCTTTTTTTTAAAAACATTTAGTGACTTGAGAATTTCAGAAAGGTATCAAAAGTCATATGTAATTTGGGACAGGATAATTGTTTTTCTAGCCCGGCTCCTCCTTTTTCTACAAAAAAATCCTTTTTTTTTGTTTGTTCTCTATTAATTTTAATGACACATGAATAATGTTAGCGCGTATCTGTATATTATGGACATTCGTTAAAGGGGGGGGGGGGGAGGGTAGGGGCAGAGGCGGATTTAGGGGACCCGCCCCCCCCCCCTTTTCTGGAAAATAATTGGTTTCTTATATAGGGAATCACTGAAGCATGACCAGAGCGGGCCCCTCTTAGGCAGTCACCGGGCCCCTCCCTATGAAAATTTCTGGATCTGCCACTGCGGAGGGGCTTTGAGCACGAATATCCCGGTCTTAAAAAATGGAATTCCGTCGTTCTGAATTTATTATACAAATAAATATCTCGACATCCCGAAATTCGAAAAAAGAAATCCTCGATCCCGAAATGGTCAATCCTGAAATTTCGATCGTAAAAAAACCCGTTCCAGACGTCCCGAAAGTGTATTTTCTTTTTACAGTCACTTCTCAGTTTAATAATTGACCCACAGCGGTCATTGATATATTATTCAGACGCTTTCTATTAAATAAACCCTGCCACGGTGACTGCCGTGTATAGTTAACTAAAAAATGATATCAGACAGAAAATACACTGTATTCGTAGTATTAATGTATATTCAAAGTCAACAGAAAAAAGCAAACCGGAAGTCTAATCTGACTTAAAATTTCGCCCAATGACGGAAACATATCCGGACGTAAATAACTCAATCTGAATAATCATATGAATGGATGACAAATGCGATTATGCACTGTACCCATACAACACAGAGGCATGATGATTATTTTTTTGTGGAAAGAAGAGAAGCGACACCCAAAATGAGGTCTTCTCGTTTAATAGTATAGATTTGCTTGTTGACATGTTTTTTTCTTAAACAATTACAATAACACCGACAGTCATAATTTCTGTATTATTTAGAAAAGTTTTGTTTATACACATTTTGATACACCTTAGTAATACAGTAACCCGGATTGGTTGACCATTGTGAAGTTGAGTTTTTGGGGTAGCATAGATTTATATCGTTGTATTCTTTTTGTTTGTGTGAACCAATTGTACTTTCGGAATTATTTTTTTATACATCATTTATCGATCTTGTAATTGAGTTTGCGTCTTATTTCTTTGGTGTCATATTTTGGCTACGTTTGAGGTCAATCATACAGTATAATAAGTCGGTAGTTGCCCGCCAATGGATTGTTTTTTTATATTTCTTGTGACTCTTTGCGTCTTATTTGTTGATTGCAGTTGTTTTTTGTTGTGTCATGTGGTGACATGGTGTGATTTTGTTTTTCGTTTGAAGTGTTTGCATATTAAATTTGGATTGCACTAAGTTATTTCATTGATTTCTTTTGTTTTATATTTTAGATACATTTTTATTTTATCTTATAGCATGCATCTTACAACTGTCCGTCGACATAATGTGATACTTTTTTTGTTCGCCAATATTATTCATACGATTCATACGATTTGAATTTATTATTTATATCTTTTTCTGTTTTTATAGTTTACCTACAGTCGAAAATTTGCAAGAAATTAAGAGTCTTTACCTATTTAACAGTTTTATATAAGACTCAATTTTATAATAGTTTATCACATAAAGACTCGATTGTATTATAGTACTTTACTTGAATAACAGTCCCACTGTTAGTTGTATGTTAGTTCTTCACAACTCAGAAACAGATTCAAGAATATCAAAGTTCCCTTATATTAATTTTTACCGTATACGGTGGCTCACTATTTTTCTCATACATGCTCACTATGATAAGATAAGTACTAGATGTACACGAGTGTCTTCATATTTCATGTACTACACATGCGTATATATATTACTCGAGTGTATAAAACATGCAACAATACTCTACCCAAGCAAGCCAGGAAACAATCCATCAACAAGAAAGTAAGTTCATCATTTAACTTCAAAGGGGGTATGGTTTTATTGTCTGAGCGCGAACATTTATTGTCCGCCTCCATCAATTAAATATGTTTTTTCTTTCAAAGCTAAACACTAAGGTTTTAGGAGATCAGAATTCGTCTTAAACTCTGCTTAACAAAAATATTTTTTCGAACGAATTTTGGATCAGACGACATTTTTTTAATGAATCTTACCCCTCACTCTTTTTCACAATTTGAAGTTAAATATTCATTCCCGTTTGTAAATAACAAGCACAAAGACTTTCATTTCCTTTTTTTTTATTTATACATTTGAAGACTTCCTTCGCACTGTTCAAAGTAATGTTTATGTTTGGTGGCGGATCCAGAACTTATCATCAGGGGGAGGGGGCGCTGACTGAGTTGAGGGGAGCCCGCTTCAGTGATTTAATCAAACATATTTTTCTGACGAAAGAACGCCCCCGAATCCGCTTTTGTTCTTGAAAACGTTGTTCTTATACCTACCTACCTCCATGTTATTGTCTCAAGTTTTCAGTCTCTGCACGAACACTTACAATCAACCAAGCCGTTGCTAAGACGGTGCTTAAACGAGCAGCAGCTTGGGTTAAAATTGTACTTACTAGACAGTCTTTGGTAATCTGTTACAGTTTTGTACAAGAGTTAGTCCTTTGTTGTTTAAATAATTAAAAACGGAACTAGTATGGACAATATCGAGTTTGCTTGATATTGACAAATCAAAAATTCAATTCACATGGTAATGTTTGGGATGCTTAAACCTTTGACATATTTTGTAAGTTGAAAAATGAATTTGCTAAAGACCTTTTTTGGGTGTTAACATTTACGGTTGACTGGCATAGTATATGTAGAATGTACAACCTGTTTTATTTTTAAAGCAAGAATGTGTCCCAAGTACACGAATGCCCCACTCGCAATATCATTTTCTATGTTCAGTGGACCGTGAAATTGGGGTCATAACTCTTATTTGGCATTAAATTAGAAAGATCATATCATAAGGAACATGTGTACTAAGTTTCAGATTGGACTTCAACTTCAACAAAAACTACCTTGACCAAAAACTTTAACCTGAAGCGTGATGAACGGACGTACGGACGAACAGACATACAGACGAAAAAACGGACGAACAGACCAGAAAATATAATGCCCCTCTACTATCATAGATGGGACATACAAATTGATGATTCTAAAAGATAACGAAAATTAAACATATGTTCTGTTAACTGTTCTTGAACAGGGCTCAAATTAAAAAAAAAAGAAAGTTCAGATGATCAAGTTCTTTGAACAAAGAGAAAGGGGAAACAAATGGCACTGCTATATCATCTAAGAAATTATATAAATTATTACCATCAGTATTACAAGACTATGAAGGATGCATTCACATCTCTTCTGTTATGGATGCGTTTGACAAATTCTGTATATAAAAAAACAAGTTCTTATTGTTGCATAATTTTATTCATATAAATTATTTCTCCTTCATATCTTTTTATATTGCTTTCTTTAGTTCAAATTGGAATCTCAGATTAGCATCTGGTACATGTAGTTTAAAACCTCCCCTCTCTGTCCCATGCCTCTGGTCGACATGTGTACTTCAGAATAATTCCTGACTGTTAGATGTATAGCAGAACTTTCACATAACGTCTTGATAAAACTGCTGTCTATCACCCTTTTCGACACTGCAAACAAAAAATCGAACAGGCAATTAAAGAGGGGGTTGCAACCACTTGTTCCCCATACAAACGGATCGGAACTCAGATCTCTCTCTTGGATAAGCCACTGGATGTATACATCAGATGCATCACAAAATATAAACATGTTATGACATATACTAGAATATGAAATAAAGAAAAATATAATTCGAAAATGTTGAATTATCATATATGTCTAAGAAACCACAAGATCCTACTTAATTGACCATGTTTTCAAATCATATCAAATGTTTTCAATGGTCTTCACTTGTTAGAAAAATGTACTGAATTTATTGTTAGCTAAATTATCAATGTTAGGTTATTGCATACTCTTCAGAGCTGTATCTTTAACTAATGAATTGAAAAAGAGGGAATGAATATACGTACTAAACATTTGTATGTATTTTCAACATAGCTAACAAACATGTGAGAAAAAAAAGATTTAGAATACTAAATATCTGTCTCATTCTGTAAACAGATTTTGTAGGATTGTTAAGGTATTTTTTTTCAAAAGCATCCCCTTTTTGTTATATACATGATTGATTCATAATTGATTGTTGGTTTTTTTACGCCGCATTAGGACAAAAAGCGGTAAACACAACAGTTAGTTAGGATAAAAAACTAATAAACGATAGTCCTATAATGTAAGACTTCAAAACTGTCATTTTTTATCGGATTTTTTTAACTACCAATGTTAAACCGTTCAACATTGATAGTAAACAAACATCCGATAAAAATGTTATATGTAAATGATATGAACCTCCGTTCTTATATCAAAGGACAATATATAAGACTTCTGAGTTTCATATCATTTACATTCAACGGTTTTATCTTTTTTTTTTACTATGAACCGTTGAACATCAATAGTAAAAAAAAATCCGATATAAAAACGTTGGATATAAGTGATATGAACCTCCGAAGTCTTATACTAAAGCACTACGGTAAATAGAATAATTGAAATTCAGTTAATTGAGGGTGGCCACTGGGAGGCTATTTTAATCCTCTTTATGAGTGTGTATTATATAATGTTACAATGTAACAAACCTATCAAACACACCGTGAAAAATAACATTATCTAAAAAAACTGCTACCTTTTTTGCCCTATATCACATAATTATGAAAACACATTACATAGATATGGAATACTGTGTTTGGGTACATGTTTGAATGTGTAGGTGGCACACTCAGAACGATCGTCTCTGATCTTCTATCGGTTCACGTAGCAACACGTTTCATTCCCTTCTAGGTATTCCTGATTATGAATTAATCCAAAAAAAGCATTTCTCCCAAAACAACAACTATTAAACAACTCACCTATACAAATGGTGATCATATAATTCCTAGCTGATTCTCCTAATTGTACTTTTCTTGACGACACCCATCGTTGTAGCGTCTACCATTGGAGGTAGCAAAATTATATGATTTGACAGGAGAGCGAAATAAACAAGGGGAGCAATTATATCGTACCGCATTCCGGACTGTGCATCACTTGTAAATTATTAAGTCAGGGATTTCGTTACCATAAATCACTTAAAACTTTTACTAAATAATTTCATAGATTCAAAGATTTGATTAGTAAATTTGGCTGTAAACTCATTAAAAATGGTATTTCACATCATAAATGTTACGGTAATATTGTACTTATAGTGGTGTCAAATTGAATATTAGTCGTTCTTCATCCCTGTTAATGAAGTTCGCATAATAGAGGTTTCTCAACATCTTACGAACGAACGAAAATCGCCCTAACTTGACGTAACTTGCCGTAACGAAAAAAGAGGGAGCGCTTATTTAAACAAAGACAGTTGACTTGTTAATGATGTTTAGTAATGTATATTGTTTGGCCTTTGGCTTGTTTTGATTTCATTGCCATTCTTATTTCTCTTTTTGTATGAATTTATTATAGTAAAGGCATATATACATTAGTATTAATATACTTCTACCTTTTTTTTCCGTCGAGCTTTTATGATATGTTTTCAAAACAATTCGAATACACAAAACTATTAATTTACGATTTATCGAGTGCAACTTTATATGTCAATTACTGAGATCCCCCCCGCTCCCCCCCCCCCCCCCCCCAAAAAAAAAAACAACTCCTTTTAAAACAAATAAATATATATATATATAGCGGTGTTAAAACCTTTTTTTTTTTTTTTTTTTTTTTATCTATTCCTGCATACACTGTAATGGACATTTCTAGTGCTGGAAAGTACATCTACAGTGGTAGACGTTAGATCTACAGAGATTGACCTTATATATACTGCGCGAGACTTTTAAATTAGATATACTGCACTTGGCGTTAGATCTGTAATACTGGAAACATCAACTCTGTATCTGTATGTGACCACCAGGGCTCCTTACGTTTACAATAAAAGTATATAGTTGGCACATTGATTAAATTATTAGCCGCGAGCCATAAAAGCAAGAAACTATAATAATAAAATTTCACGAATAAAATTGAAAATGAAGATGGAGAAAATGTCAGAGACAACAACCCTATCAAAGAGCAGAAAACAGCCGATGGGTCTTAAACACAGCGAGAAAATCTCGCACCCGAATGCTTGCTTCATTTAAACCAAAAAATGTGCTAGTTCAGTGATAATGGTCGTGTTGTTTTTTTCATTTTTGGAACAAAGATTGTTACCGAAATTCGAAAAGCATATTTTTTTCTCATACTTTCCGAAAGAATCTTGTTATCCCTTTTACAGATAAAAGTATATTTTAAAAATCATTCAACATTGAAATAAAAACCTTTTTCACGTCACAATAAATGTCAAATTATACGTACATTTTCATTATTCAATAAAGCTGAACATAGACCTTAGATTTAACTACAGAAAAAAGAAGACACAAAAATTCATACCGAATCAGGCTACTCTTACACACTCTTGAAAATTAACATCATATATCTGTGTTTTTTTTTCAGATGATTAAGTATGTTTATTTATATCAATCTATCAGTTAAGCCTCCATCAACTGATTTGTGTAGTTTTGTTTCATGTTGTAGTGTCACAAACTGTACCTCTTGCAAGTGAGGAGACTAATTCAGTGGTTGTCGTTTGTTGATTTGTTAACTTTTTTTCGTTCGTTTTTATTTCATAGATTAAGTCGTTATTTTCTTATTTATATTTTGTTGCACTCAATGTCTCTTACTATAATTATATCCTACATTGCTCATATTATCAATTTATTATTATTTGTGTATTACTTATTGTGTATTTCACTAATGTTTATATAATCATTGTATTATGATGTTTTTGTATCTTGCCTGACAAGGGCCCATGATTTGAAAGACAACAACAAACAATTATATACTGTTTTTGCAACCTTGCAGTTTATTGTTGTGGTTAAAGATTAGTGTTCTGATTGATTTTCTGTTGTTGAATGTTACGTATTCATACGTTGAGTTTCGTTTGTTTACATGTCAAATATATTCGTTTGATTTATCTCCCTTACCCATTAAAAAGAACATTATTTTTCTAAAGTCGTTGTTAAAAAAAAACTTTTAAAAAATGAACGGAAAAAAGTTAACAAATCAACAAACGACAACCACTGAATTAGTCTCCTCACTTGTAACAGGTACAGTTTGTGACACTACAACATGAGAACAAACTACACAAATCAGTTGATGGAGGCTTAACTGATAGATTGATATAAATAAACGTCTCATTGGCAATCATACCACATCTTCCTTTTTATATACTAAATCATCTGACAAAAAGACGGATATATGATGTTAATTTTCAAGAGAGTGTAAGAGTAGCTTGATTCGGTATGAATTTTGTGTCTTTTTTTTTACTGTAGTTTAATCTAAGGTATATGTTCAGCTTTATTGAATAATGAAAATGTACGTATACAGGACTGATAATGATTAACCAAACAGGAAAATTGATTTCCCAGAAGGTGCATTTATTGTGACGTGAAAAAGGTTTTTATTTCAATGTTGAAGGATTTTTAAAATATACTTTGATCTTTTAAAGGGATAACAAGATTCTTCGGAAAGTATTAGACAAAAAATATGCTTTTCAAATTTCGGTAACAATCTTTGTTTCCAAAAATGAAAAACAACACGACCATTATCACTGAACTAGCACACTTTTTGGTTTAAATGAAGCAAGCATTCGTCGCGATATTTTCTCTTTGTGTTTAAGACCCATCAGCTGTTTTCTGCTCTTTGAAAAGGATTTCTTTTTTTTTGTTTTTGGGGGGGGGGGGGTCTCAGTAATTGACATATTAAAAGTTGCACTCGATAAATCGTAAATTGATAGTTTTGTGTATTCGAATTGTTTTAAAAACATGTCATAAAAGTTCAACGAAAAAAAATTATATAAAAAACAAGGAGAAATATATTAATACTAATGTGTATACGCCTTTACTATAATAAATTCATACAAAAAGAGAAATAAGAATGGCCATGAAATCAAAACAAGCCAAAGGCCAAACAATATACATTACTAAACATCATTTACAAGTCAACTGGCTTTGTTTATTTAAACATTTATTTCAAAATTTTCCTTTATTTATCTTCTTGCAAATTTAGCTTGTAAATAAATTATTTAAGGCGAAGAAGTGCACATATGGATTTAAGAAGTTTGGGACAACAAAGTTATCTCGGATGCGAGGATTTTATTTGTCAAGTTAAAAACCTGCTTATTCATAGAGGCGTACAGTCAAAGATCTATTTTACCACGTTTTTGCCCTGGAATTTTCACCTTTAATTTGAGCTTAAATAAGTTTTAAAACAGTTTATTGCCTCTCCCATCCCAACAAAAATACAGTTCTGAGACTATTTACGGTCAATAGAATATTTCTAAAACTCAGAATGGTTTAAAAAAAAACCTGCATGTATGTTTTTGTTTGGTTTTGTTTTGATAATGCGGAAGACATTTCTAACGGAAGTTCACAGCCGATAGTCCAAACTTAATGAATAAATGAGCGCTCCCTCTTTTTTCGTTACGGCAAGTTACGTCAAGTTAGGGCGATTTTCGTTCGTTCGTAAAATATTGAGAAACCTCTAATATGAGCATGCACGAGCGTAACGTATTAACTGATATATGTAAACGCCATAAGTAAGAGCAGAGGGTATCTTACTGCTAAATAGAAATGGGAAGTTGATAAAGTGAAAGTTAAAATCATCATGTTTATCGTAGATTCTACTTTTAAGTCGTCCATTTATATCAATATCGTAGAAAAGATTTAGATATGACATTGACGTTTTGGTATCTTTACTGAGATTTTTCATTTTTATCGGGATATATGAGATGAAAGCGATCATTAAAATGTGGGTTTTTGAGTAACAGAACATCATCAATATATAAATGTAAATAAAATTAAAGAATTTTGATTTTCTTTGAGAAGATTCTCTAAGAAGTAGGCAGATATAAGTTGTGTGCATGAATAACACCCATAGGAATATCGATGTCTTCTGAAATATCATTCCACAAAATTCTACAAATATGTTGTTGAAAAAAACTCGAGTATTTTGCTTTACTTTTATAAAACTAAATCATGTAAAGCTCTCAACATATATTTGTTAGTGTGGCCAACACTTTTAAAGGGGCACTAGCTACGAGATATATAAAAAACTAAAGTAAGATTTTTTTGGTTCAATCAGTAATGAAAGTGAAAAAGTAAAATAATAATTCGCTGTAAGCAGCCAAAATTGCTCAATTTTGTCAAATTAAGCGAAGAAACATTGATATTTACTCATTCTGTTATGCCAACAGTAACAACTTGGTAGCTTTAATTTTGTTTGATGAACTTATTTCAACCTTTCATCGTCAATTTCGTCGTATGTTGAATCCTTTTAGATTTTATCTCAACACCGTGTTGTTTTAATGAAAGGTTGTGGTATATTTTTTTTTTTTGAAAGGAAGTAACTCCTTACTAACCTCATATGTTTGCTAACCCTATATGGTAACTTACCATGTGACACCCTATATCAAATAGACATAGTCACCACGTGGAGTCCATTAACCAATCATATCCCCATAAATATTTTGGAGGTACTAAGATAAATATATATATATGAATATTTGTTCTTAAGAAAACTTTTAAACTACTATTACAATATATATAGAGTGTTGTATCTTCCTGAAGACTGTTACATTGTGAACCAGCATGTTAAAACAAATTAATAAGCGAGTCGTTGTTTACAATTGAAACAATTTTTCTTTTTGTCTAAATGATAATAGCATCGTATGCCCCTTTAGGAGAGAAAGGATTACATTAAATGGAATCATGTTTTTATTTTAATTTGTTATATTTTCAAAGTATACAGGATAGATAATATTTTGTCATTACATTCCCATTGGTACTTATGTGTGTAGTATAAACTAATATTTTAAGCTTATTTTGTTCCTTAACTGATGCTCTCTCAACTTATAGTATCAATTTTGTTTCTTGAATTTCAAAATTTCACATAAGTACATTCCTTTAATCATTATCTCTTACTACATGTAAGACAAACTGAAACAGTTGAACCTTATCTGTACATGTTACGAAACACCTGTTCAATTAAATCTGATAAGTTGTTCCAATTCAATTGAGACTTTCCTATCATTAGTGGTATTCTACTACTAAAATGCTGAAGTGCACTGCTCTTTGTTTTGTTATAATAGTGTTTTTCAATTATGCTGAAACAAATGGGAAAGACAGGCGTCTTCTATTACAAGTTGATATGGCCACTCAAATGCAGGCGTTTTCGATTCAATTATTGAACCTGACAGATAGACTAAATCAGCTTACAGGTTGGATTTTTCTATTTAATGTTTTATTTATTTATTCAAACCTGCAGCAAACTGTCATTTGTAATTTCTGACTTAAATGTTGTAAGAAAACCGTCGTTCGCTTTTCTGTTTATTACAAAACCAGACAAGGAGCTAAACATTTCATATTAAATATGAATCAAGAGAAGTGTTGGTGTTATATATATAAGATTGCAATCAAAGAACACAAACAAACTAAAATTGATTTTAAAGCGTCTATGCTATTTTTGGCAGAATCGAAAGAGTTTGATATGTTTATTTCCTGTAGATTAATTCCTTACTGCAAATGTGTGCACTAGATTCTCTTCATGACCTGAATCTTCTGACTGATTATCTGTCTTGCTCTAGTTGTCTTTTTACTCTAATATTAGTCTTCATTAATTCAGCCATATTTCCTTAACTTTGTATGCACAGTCTTTGTCAATTACCAGTTTAGGATCATGCAACCATAAAACCGTGGTTAACCTTCAATAATAATATGAATAACATGCTAATTAAAAAATAACAAAAATAATAAAAAAAAAAATAAGGGGTTAACTTGATTTTATAATCGCACACCGTAATGTTTACAATAATGTCAAATATTTTCATCATCTATATTTTTTATTACTATGCAATTCTTTAAATTTTCAAAGATTGTATGATCAACCAAAGAGATGCATTCACAGCCTTAATGAGTGACCACCGTTTTAACCTCACCCTACACGAGATCGTTCGATTTGAAACACCATTGACAAACATAGGGAATAGCTATAATCCGGCGACAGGAAAATTTACAGCCAAATTTCCTGGAATTTACGTTTTTGATGTCACAATTGGTGTTGCAAATGGATTAACAGATGTTGAAATTCAGAAAAATGGTGTTCATATTCAGTGAATATATGCTCATTCTGATTCTAAAATTCCTGAAACAGCAAGTGCAAGTGTTACTATCCATCTCATTTCAGGGGATATGGTATATGTTAAAAACTTGCTTTACAACCATGGACTTGTAGGCCACGAACTTACAACGTTCTCCGGATTCCTATTACAGCCTGACTGTCCTAGCTAGTTGTTATGTTTAAGGGCATACGATACAGGTTGGATCCCATATTGAAATTGTGCCGACAATTTGCATATAGGCTGTTTTTTGCCTGATTAAATCAATTATGTAATAAAAAATATACCGTCATGTGCTACTTTTTGAGTAAAATGAGATCGAAATTTTACATATTTGCCAAAAATTCGGATCGTATTTTTCCTTTCCACAGAAAACTTTTTGCATTTTGTTTTTTCAAATTACTCATATTTGTCAAATGTTCATGAATGTAGAAAATCATAATTTTTTGCTGTATATTTATCAAATTTAAAAAAATTGCACTATTGTCGTTTCCATGAAAATTGGCACACACAATTTTCTTACATAATCATGCCAAATGAAATTTTAAAAAAGAGGGGTTCATGAACTTGTTTTCAATAAGTTAGAATGATAAAAATCAGTCGAAAAATTTATCTTTTCCCGATAAGTCATAGTTTGGCGTCGCGAAAATTACAATGCTAAATAAATGCAATTAGTTTGTTACGATAATTTTCATTGGACGTTGACAAATATTTTGAGGGGTAAGATTCCACGTTCTATCAGTCCGTAACTTAGAAAGCCACCATTTTGCATTCCGATTTTTTGGGGTATGTAATTTCTCATAAAATAAACAAGATAGTCACATTCTGAGCCTCAGAATCTTCTTTTTGTCTATTTTTGAAACCATTTTGAAGCGTACGAAAAGTAAAAAAATACGTTTAGTGTTCATGTTTGACATTCAGAGTATACATATGACGTCACATTGTTTAGATGCTAAAGACGATGCAACAGTTTCGCAGACTTTTTCATTTATAGCATTTTTAAGCCAAAATATTCATTAAATGAAATTTATTTTAATATGCGTCGCTAGGTTATCTTAATTTGCGACAGTAAAATATACGTTTTACGAAGGCCAATCTAAAAATACAATATAGTTATTCCCTAATTCACGTTAGCAACGTCATTATCTCCCCTGTAACTTTATCGTATGCCATTAAAGAGCAATTCACCAACAGGATATAAAGTACTAAATGGCGGTCCCGTTGCCGGCAATGCTATTTTTAGCAATTATCTCCTTAAAAGGCATTTTCATTAAACTATTTATGGAAAATCTGCTGTTGTCTAATTGAAGCTCGATATCTATTTGTGATTTTACCGCACTCAAATATATATGGTCCCATGGCTTTTCTTGGTGAATTTTGGGGTTTTTCACGATACCTGACGATTTCGCAGAGAATTTTCCCTAATTTTGAGCAACATAAAAAAATTATTTTCGGCATTTCATACTATACATTTAAGGACAAATTTGTGCTTGCATGAAACTTCATTCATAATGCTTTCCAGAAGAAAAATATATTAAAGATATAACAACCAATCACAGAGAGACATCTATTTTTATCTCTATGTCATGTTCCCTTCATAAAATGGCTGCGCCCATGTAATTTTATTTGGTACATTGTAACCAACATCAATGCTATGAATAAAAAAAAACTGTGTTAAATACTCTGTTTTACTTACATAAACCTTTTATCAGAATATGCTGTTAGGAAAAAAAGACTGAGAAAATAACTGAAAGTTTTAGTTAGTTTAAACAAATCTATTTATAGTGGATTAGGAAACAAGTTCTTTCAACTTATATTCCATTTTTCTACTTAGCGAGTGCGAGTGCTACATTGTGGCGGCATCTGCATTGTCTTTTACGTACAAGAGAAATGGCTATCTCTTAACACGGGTTAGCCATTTATCGTCCCCTTCAGACGGACTATCATCATTTTCTCAAGACCATACTGGCAAATGGTGTCAAGGGAGAGCCGAATATTCAGTCCCTGAAATTTTCTCCCTAGAACGGGGATTAAACCAGGAACATTCGTGTTAGAAGTCCGATGTTTTAGTTAAGTATGGTTGATTGTGAATTTGTTGAACGTTACAGTGTCAAATGTTTACTATATGAAGAAATTTTCCTATGGATCCTGAACGCCCTCTTTTGTCCATTTAACATAAGTATGACTTTTTTATATAATACTTCTGGTTTCACCACTGCTTCTTGAAATGACCTTCAATTGCGTGACGGTTGATACATGTGGTACATTTTACTTCCATTTTGAATCGGTTTTTTTAATTTCAAATATTTACTTTGTTGTCTTTTTATTCATTCTGAATTTTATATGATAACCTGTTGTCCGCTTTAATCAACCTGACAGACGGTATTATTGAAGCAATATGCTTACCTTCCCGGAGTGCGTCAGAGCACATAACAGCTCGGTGCGATTTGTTTATAATAGTTAGTCTTGAGCTTAGTATTTAGTGTTTTGTGGGTCGTCGTTTTTCGTTCATTTTTTTGTACATAAATCAGGCCGTTAGTTTACTTGTTTGAATTATGTTGCATTTTTTTTAATTTTCGGGGCTTTTCATAGCAGAATATGCGGTATGCTCATTGTTAAAGGCCGTATTTGACCTAAAGTTGTAATTTCTGTGCCATTTGGTGTCTTGTGGATGAAGTGTTGTCTCATTGGCAATCATAGCACATCTTCTTTTTATATTGTTTGTTTTTTCCTTGTCTTTCGTTTATGTCATGACGTTGTCAGTTTCTGTTCGAGTAATGAGATTTGATTGGCCCCTTAGTATCTTCCACCACTTTTTAATTTTGTATGCTCTTCGGCATTTAGATTGGACAACAAGTAATAAACCATGCAAATCTCTATTGTATTGTATTATATCTAGTTTGTTTTAAGTAACACATTTTGTTTATTCTGATAAGCATTATTGGATTTTCCCAAGTCGAGGTAACTTAGCTCCTCACTACGAATAAAAGTTAAAATTTTACATCGATTTGGGGTTTATTTTAAAGCTATATATCCCTCCACCCCCGCGAGAGAAAATAGAAACTTTAACAGATGCAAAGCAGTAGATGCTAAGTCTGTTTACGCATCATGTTTCATTTTATTTGGAGGAATACACATGGTTTAAATTGGATTTTCAACTGACATCTTTGTAAAAAATTGAGAATGAAAATTGGGAATGTGTCAAAGAGACAACAACCCGACCATAGAACAGACAACAGCAGTAGGTCACCAACGGGTCTTCAAAGCAGCGAGAAATTCCCACACCCGGAGGCGTCCTTCAGCTGGCCCCATATAAATTATAAATACTAGTTCAGTTATAATGAACGCCATAGTTCCTCTTTCAGCTCACGAAGTTTATATAGCAATCACTTTCTTAAATTTATAGACACATACCAGTATGTAGAACAAAAACGTTATTCGCCGTCGTATTGTTTGCGTATGATCTATCACTAAAACGCTATAATATTAACTACACAAAAAAATTAAAGGGAAAGTACAAGTAGAAAATGAATGAACAGCACCATGAACAACAGAAAAAAAGAAACATATTAGAAACAAAGAACTTATAGAATAAAAAGGGACAAAAGGTAAAGCTAAGCTAAGATTCATAAACTGCTGCAATGTTGCCTTCCATTAATGAAATTAAAATGGAACAAAAAAAAGAAAGGCATATCAAGTTTCTAATACGACTTAAAATATTATTAAAGAGTATGTCTTGAAATTACAGGAATTTTTATATATTTCTTTAAAGTTGAAAGGCATACATTTTTGTTAATATTTTTTTCATTCGCAAGTAAAAAATCATTGAATTTAATACAGATAAACCTTCTGATCAAATAGTTATCAAAGGTACGCGCGTTTCGTCTACATAAGACTCAACAGTGACGCTCATATCAAAATATTTATAAAACCAAACAAGTACAAAGATGGAAGAGCATTGAGGATCCTAAATTCCAAAATGTTGTGCCAAATACGACTAAGGTAATCTATGCCTGGGATAAGAATATCCTTATTTTTTTTCGAAAAATTCAAAGTTTTGTAAACAGGAAATTTATAAAAATCACCACATTATTGATATTCATGTCAACACCGAAGTGTTGACTATTGGGCTGGTGATATCCTCGGGGACGAAACGTCCACCAGCAGTGGCATCGACCTAGTGATGTAAATAGTTATCAAAGGTACAAGGATTATAATTTTGTACGCCAGACGCGCGTTTCGTCTACATAAGACTCATCAGTGACGCTCATATCAAAATAGTTATAAAGCCAAACAAGTACAAAGTTGAAAGAGCATTGAGGATCATATATTTGTCAAATCTGTGAATAGATACGATAAAAAGTATAACAAAAAAAAAACCGAACTCCAAGTTAAATGCAAAAAAGGGGAGTCCATAAAAAGTGACAAACTCAAACGTAATCAATTAACAGCAAGAGTGAAAAACAACTGTCATATTCCTGATTTGGTACAAGCATTTTCCGAAGAAAACGGTGGGTTCATAGTTCCTTTAACTCCCAACTTATATGACAAGTTTTTTTTTTATAGTTCCGTTATATTGACAAATTTGGGTGAGCAATCTAAACCTACTTAAAAGATTTATGTGACAATAATGTATATTTTTAATAATAACCACAAAACCAATTGTTTTGTGTATTTCAAATATATGTATGATTAAGTAAAAGTTTGCCACCTGAGCTCCTGTGTATTATTTTTTCCGACGTAGTCGGTATAGTTTCGGTTTGTGCCCTTTGAACTTAAGGACGCTTAACTATGGCAACAGAATACGCATGCTCGAAAATCCTTTCTGTGATTGGACAAAATGCTGTCATGTTGGGTGATTTGGTTGTGTTTGAAAAAACGTCTCGAAAATTATATCGTGATGGAAAGCAAGTGAAAAACTATAAATATTTGAACTAGATCTTTCAAAGATTTATTTTTTTATTAAAATAATTGTTTCTCCAATAGCTCATTGCATCCACGACAGATGTTTATTCGGGACAATTATATAATTTTTAATGTAAACTTTGTTGATGACTTTGAACGCACCTACGCATGTGAAATCTCCGCGGGATTTTGGTGAATGTAAACAGAAAGATACTACTTATACTACCAATAGTTTCTAATTTGTTAACCATGAATTAAGTTTAATGTAAACAGTAGTAAAGGTATATTTGTTTCTTGTTATTTGCACTGGATTTTATTACAGATACATTTTTTAGGTGTCATCACAATATTCTTATATATTATTGCCTTACTATAACCAGACTAAGTAAAGAGTTTCTTGTAGTTACATTCAGATGAAGATTTTATTAAAGAGGTCCTGCATTATTAAGTCATTGTGCTTCTGAAGGTTATCGGAATGATAGTTTTAAACATATACTCAAATTTAAATACGTCGGATATCTTTTTTAAATATAGTTCTTGTTTAAATTTATAACTGTGTATTATTCGACTTGCGTTTTCTACTGTGTTTTCCCGTTTTTTGTTGATCTGTACAGGAAAATGAAGAAAGAATCCAATATATATAAAAAAAAATTGTCAAGAAAAAAACCCAACTGAAAATAAACTAAATTCAATAAAAGAGTGTTCAATTACAAAAATGTCCATGCCGTGAAAAATAAGCTCACGTGAATTGGGAGTATAATAAGGGGATAATCTATAAAAAAAAAACACATAGCCAAGAGGGTGAAAGAGCAGATTGTAACCCCGAACAAACATTGTCAACTGAGGCGAAGCCAAGGTTGACAATGTTTTTTCGAGGAGTACCAATCTGCTCTTTCACCCTCTCAGCTATGTATTATTTAATTCATAATACTGAATGTTCTATCATTAAATTTCAAATTGAAAGTACTCAACTATGACGTCATGAACATAACAACGTAACAGTTATTAGAAAAACAACAAAAGTGAAGCAAGATGTATTTATTTTTATTTTGACAGTCTATCAAAAAATTACGAGCCCAAAACATAAAACCGTAGCACTATTTTTACAATTATAGATTAACTTCATTGTCATTTAAATTGTCTATTTTTGATTGGTCCGATTCAATAAAATTGTCTCCTGCTGATCCATTGGATAGAGTAAATGATCACCATCCTATAAACCAAACAAATCTGGCATTCTGACATGAAGTATAATAATTATGAATATTCCTAGCAAACATGACATTATCAATATCGTTTATTATGTACAAATTTATGTTTATTTTTACTGTATTTTCTGCTTATGTATATAATCTATCTCAGCAAATTTTCAATGCCCATGTGCATGATGTCGACACATTATCAATGATAAAAGACAAATCTGCATGACGTGTGCAGAATGTCGTCCCTTCTATGGGCGTTTTTCACTAAAAGCGTACTTTTCAGACCTAAAAAAAACCCGGAAAATCCACTTGTCTAAAATTTAATTTCAAGATTTATTTTGAATACATCTATAATAGACCTGTTTGTAAACAAAAAGTGCAATCTTAAATATTCTTTAAAATGATATTATTTTCATAATTTGTGTACTGTTTCGTAAACTTCTCCTAAACACACATAATGTTTTGCAATTTTAAATGTTTCCGATAGACATTCTAGTTTGTTTACTTTAAATACTAGACAAATATCCTTTTTTTCTGAATTGGAAAACCATTTTTATCGATAAAGATTAGACAGTACTTCACACATGAAGGTTCAATTCATGTTACGTAGTGGACATTTTGATGCGTTTCGTAGTGGACAAAACCGTTTCGTAGTGGACAAAAAGTTTGGTAGTTGACATCAACCCTATTATATGTTAATAAAAACATTATAAAAATTACCTGAAACTAACCCTTGTTATTTGTTTTGCACGAGTATAATTGAAAAAAGATTAAAAAAGACTGCATGGTAGTGGTAGTGTCCACTACGATACGTTTTTCTCCCATTCTTGTTTCGTAGGGGACCGTTTCGTAAGGGACGTATTCGCATGTTTTATTTTTTCCCCACAATCCCTATATTGCAATAGTATCAAGACTGATTGTATTCATCAAAGCATTTATCAAGCTGTATACTGATATTTTTTTCATAATTTTAAAACCAGATACTGAAGGAGATTTGACCCGTTTCGTAGTGGACATAATAAAAAATACGGTATCACTCTGGTCCATTTGATGTGCTCAATTTTTCTTACCAACAATTTAGTTGCCGTTATAAAAGCATCACTTCCTTTGTAAGACCCTAATGTTTATATCTCTTGCAAACAAAAATTACATTGATTTTATAAAACTGTTTATTTGCAAATTTTAATGACTTCGTTTCGTAGTGGACATTTTGTTAGGGACACACCTTCTGAAATTAAAAAAAACCTATATTGAAAGCTGTTTATTAAAATATCTTGGCTCTGAACATGCTTTTGAATTATTTAAGAACTTATGTTAAGTAAAAAAACATTTATTTCTTCATTTTTGTACGATATTTTAGAGTATGAATGTTGAACAAGCGGATTAGGGACATACCATTTTGATTGTTTTGGACCATTCAGGAGTCAATATCTTACCAATCCCTCTTATAATAAACTGTTTCTTTGCTTAAAAATGTTAAATCTAATTCAATGTACTGACTGCACAAAAAATTACTCTCAAAGATCAAACACATTTTTTTTTAAAGTGACTGGGACAAGAAAATACGTTTTTTATTGAAAAACGCCCCTATATATAAATACGACTCGAGATTGTGTTTTTTAAAAGACGTAGTAAATACCATTAGTTTAAATATTTAATACATGATATATATGTGTTCTTGAGTTGCTGACTCATGAACATGTGTGTATTATTCCTTGTAAGTTTTCAATCCTAATAAACATATTTTTATCATTTTTATTGCACAATTGATAACTGTTATTTATAAAAGAGAAAATGTCTATGTATTTTGTTGTAAACCATAAAAAGATGTACTTGGCCCAATTTATTATCGTATATATACTTATCTACTATGTAATACACCATATGAATAAGAAGACTTTTGGTATTTCCGAGTACTTTTCTTATTAAAATTATTAAAAAATCTTGTTTTTAAAATATGATAATTGTCTGAAAATAAAGATTTGTGTATGTTTTATCCATCGTTTAGGTTAAACAAAAAAATTATAACATATTACTATACTATGCAAAATGAAAGTATATTTCCCAAAAGCTTTCCGTAACGAGACATGTAAAAATAGAATATTGGGAAAGATAAATATAGACTTGAACATGTGGAAGTCTGAATTACCAGCGGTTTATTTATAGTTAATTCGAAGTATTAAGTATTATCTTGTTTATTTACAAACATTATTTGATAGCTTAAGACACACAGATAAAACAGGTAAAACAACTTTTTTTGTATTGATTTTAACATTCTAAATAAGTGATTTCTCAGTTTGGACAGAAATTAAAAAGAAAAAAAATCTTTACCTTTATAACATGTATTATAAGTTGTGAGTTAAAAAACAACAATTCTGAAATGACAAGTTGAATGACTTTTACAGCTTCAACAAGGAATTTCTTGTTATCATTTACGATATCTCTAAAATGTCCCGTACAAGGTCAGAAATATGGCAGTTGTTATCAAGTAGTCCGTTTCTATGTGTGTTGATGTTTGTTTTTGTGATACAATGTTATATTATATGTGGTTCCATCGGTTTCAGTTCGTAACCTGGATATATACTTTTTATCAACTAATTTGTGACTTTTGAACAGCGGTATACTACTGTTGCCATTATTTACAGATTTAATCAGAGATCTGCCATTCTAAGTAGCATCATGAAAAATTAAAGACCGGTAGGGATATATGTTAAACAAACTCCCCTTTCAAACTTGACATTTGTCTTTTTCAAGTTGACCATAATTTGATAGTCAGAAATGTTAACTTGGATCTTAGATATGTCAAAATGGAACTGAAAATGTCAATCTGTAACCAAGACAATACCAAATTGGAAGTAACAAGTCTTGACAACGATTTAAACAAATCCATCAGTGATCATACTTTTTCAAATACATCATCTCAACTTTGTTTTTAATGTTATGTTATAGGAGAAAATAAAATCAGCTAAATTTCCGTCGTGTATAAACCAACTGCTGAAAACTTATTAACATTTTGTGAAGAATTGTTTTTTGAATCACTGATCATTGGGCCGTCATCTTCAAACGATATCTTTTTTGATACATGAAGAAAAGGAAAAGACGGTACAGCTGATACTTCAGTAAAAACTTAAGACGTAGAAAATAATAGTGCATTGACCTGACATATCAACGATATAAGGAGACTCTGCCGAACTTTTCCCCCTGTTTCGGGCCGAATACACATATTGTTGATATTTCAAGTCAATGCACTATTATTGTCTTTATACTGCAATCTAAAAAAAAATGTTTTCAATTGTTGTTTCATGTGTTAATGATTTTATTTGATTTTAATATTGGGAAATCTCCCCTTTTATAAAATAAGGCCTCATATCATGCAGGTGGAGGAATAAAAAACACAATGAAATATACATAACCTATTGAAATCCACAATCGATGGTGAACGAATTTGTTTAAGAATAAACTAAAATATCAACAATAAGCATAAAACATAATTATTTGTAGTTTGCAAACCAAAAATATTATCAAATAAAATATGTTTTTCACTAAAAATTGGAAAACAAATAAGTTTGAGTCGCTGTATTCATTGGAAACAAGAACAGGTTGAATATGTCGTATGAATAATTAATCATAATTTCGCCAATTTCTATTTATAAATTCATGGGGAAAAGAGATATCAGGTCAGTGACTGTATATGACATTAGAATATACGTTCAACGCATTTTGACTGCTCAAATAGAACGAGGGCAGTATAAAAAATATTAAAACCCAATGAGTGAATATATAGGAATACTGCTGATGAGGAATTAGAATTTTAATATCTTCTATGAGAGACATTCTAGAAGTCTGAATGGAGAATAGAAATATAGTGACCTGATTTTTTTCCATACGACAAAAAGACTCATTTTGATGTGCATTCATTTGATTGTGCGGGAAGTGTCAATAAAGAGAAATGTTTGCCGAAATGTTGATGATTAATTCGAATACCACGCTATTTGAACGTTAAGAATCATTTCAACAACTGTTTGATGGATTTAAAAGTGTATTTTGTTGCCTCTACCTAAAGTATAGTATTCTCGTTTTCCAATTGAAAGCCAAATGTTCCTTCCCGAGTCTTTGTTTCATTCATACAATAAATATTTTCTTCACTCTGATCAATTCCCAAATACCAGTATGTTTATTTTTCAGAAAAAAATTAAGAACATGATATTAAAGTTCAAAAGTAACCTACAATCTTTTTTAAATGCACAAGTAGGTTGAACTTTTGATGAAAACATATGTTAAATGTCCAAAAGTTTGGCAGCTAAACACGATTTCTCTAATTTCATCATTAGTGACGTATTTGTATGTCACTATTATATTAACTTCGTTAAATACTAATTTTTCGCAGAATTTTGAAAAAAATGACAGTTTCCCTAAAACTTTACAGTAGCGCCACACTAAACCCACACATATTTTAGCTTTCTTAATTAATCATATCCTCGACTTTTCAACATATAAGCAATGGGCGAGGGATTATGCTACACATAGCATCTGGAGAAAAAAACAGCATCTAGAGGAAAATGAGAAAACGTCTAGGAAAAAGAAATATTTCCCCATTTTAGGCTAATACCTTTAACAGTTTTCCTTGGACGTACGTTTTTCACTTTGTTATATATATTTCTAGAAAAGTATGAAATATGTGAGAGGACAAAATTGGTGGTTCTTGTTTAAAACTTAAATGAATTTGCGCACTACTTTAAGTTGCAGATACGCTTGAAACAAATCCTTTGGGATGCCAAAATATGAACCTGTTTGTACTATAAACAATCATGGGCCATGACAGAAAAAATCAGACAATAGAGAAAAAAACACTGCCAGATAGAGTTATGACCTAAGATTTAAAACGTATAACGGAACTTTACAAACTGTAAATTTACAGATATTAGCATTTTGTTTTAAATGATTTTCACGTACATGTAGATGTTGTTTTCTAAAGTTTATACTATCCATATTGTGCGATGTAATGGCTTCGTTTACGTGTTTACATCATCATTGGTATATTTGTTTTACGTTCTAGTTCAGATTTAATAATGTTACCTAGATATATCAAACATGCTTTGATAACCTTTTACAATCATTATATAAGGTTTATCGACGGGACAATGTAAACTGTACTAGTAGATAAACTATATTTGGATTTCCTAGTAAACCAAATTGGAATTGACATTTTCAGTTTAATTTGAACAACTCCAAGAAGCCTGAAAAATTCAGTATGAAGAAAGATTTCAGATTCAGTACTGCTCAGGCAATTCAATGAAGAAATGTTCAGAATAAGCTCATTTTTTCAGGAAATTTCATTCACGTCTACAACTACAGAAATGCTGATGAACAATATCGATGTAACGGTAATTGAATTGATCGCAGTTAACTAAATTTGAAAACTGACTGAAAAAACTGATCATGACTGCATAACTTATTTTTAAGACGTTTTAGATTATATCAAGATCAAATGACAGATCAATAAATTTACTTCTAATTGATGACAACAAACAATATTTGTTATAATGTTTGCATATTCAAGTGTTTTTGCAACAAAATACCAAATATGATATGCTGTGACAAATTTCAAAATCAACGCAGCATGACTTATTTGAGGAGGTTAAACATGCATCTTTTATATAAAATGCATTTATAAACAATGTATCAGAAGTACCTACTAGTTAAAATGGTCTTTATCATAAAACATAAAAAAAGGAGTTTGGTGCGTTTCATTTAGGAGATAACTGTATTGTATTTTAAGCTCCGACGGCATCAATTGGGGATTTGATGGTCGCAAATTAAGTTTACTGGCGACGCGTTAGCGGAGACAGTAAACGGGCATTTGCGACCATCAAATCCCAAATTGATGCCGTCGGAGCATAAAATACAATATTGTTATCTCCATTCTAATGAAACTGACATAAAACAACGTTCAAACTTGTTTTTAAAATCTGTCATATGCCGTCTGCGCGTGCGCGTACGTCCCATAGCATCAATTGTCAATTGATGCCATGTAAATAAGTGACGTTATCCAATCAAAATGAACGTTACAAACGTTGTTGCATTAGAATATATATTGTAGTTCTGAATTGAGTCATAATCAAGTTCCTTATGTATGGTTTCCACTCAAAATTCAAAAATATAGCATGAAGTGTATATATAATACATTGTATATCATTTATTCGGTTTTTTTTCTTTTCATTTGTAATCATGGTAATCATTTGCGCTTTATAATTTAGTAAGCTGTTTTCGAAAATATTTTAAAAAGAATTTTAAGACAAAATTAAAAAGCATATCATTTTTTGTTGTTCGTTTCAAGATATATATTTTAACCTGTTTTCTTAAGTTCTGTTCGTGTTTTTATCTATTTATATCTTCTAGAGGAAATCCCATTGCTGATACTGCTTATCTTAAAATGAAATAGACCAGCAGGTCACATTGACGATAGTCGTCTATTCTCTGAAAGAATTATGGACACCTCTTTACCAACTAAGTCTATGAAATGTTAGTTTCGGAATATTAAAAAAAAATCAAATTTCGTTTCAAACCTCTAAAATGTGGTAAGTTCATTTTGTTATTTCAAGGTAATTTGTGATATTACTTGTGAAAACCTTTGTTATGATTTTTCACATGTAATTTCAAGATAAACAGTCGAGAAAACAAATATGCTTTAGAATGGGTTGCAGTCACGGCCGTTTATCTCTCTCGCTTTTTTACTTAATTTAAACTTTTTTCATTGCCACAGAAGGATGCCACATGAAATGAGCGTTATCACAGAAAATAGCAGTGAAGAAGTTGACGAAGGTTCCCTACGCCCAATAGAAACAGATGATGAAACATTTAGAAACAGTGAAAGCGGTAAATTATAGGTCACAGTTGCTCCATGTGTCGAAACATGTTGTTTCATTAGGAAACACAAATATAAAAACATCCCTTAAGGGAAGGCATATCTTCAAACACAAAAGTTTGGGGGGGATTAGAAATAAGAGTTTCTGCGATTTAGATTCAGATTCAGTCAATCACGAAAGGGAAAAGTATGCTATCTATAAGTGTAAAATCAGACGACATCAATGCATATTGATGTATATTAAGAGAACAAACACCGCGAAAAAAAAGTCAATATCCTTGAATATAAACTTTTAGATAAATGTATCTTCAATTATTTGTATACACATATCTGAAATTACATGCTATAGTATATATGTACATGTATAGATAACGCAGCAATCTAATGTAAAAATGTTAATTCTGTTTTGAAAAAAAATATTGTTAAAAAGGTGAAAAATCTTAATGATTGCATCAAGCCTGCAAATACCATAACGATGTATGTGGATTGTAAAAATAAAGAAAAAGAACTTGAAACCTACCAAGGTTACTCTTTATTGTTGTATTCCTTTTGCCTGTCTTATCTTTTTGTTTACTCATTTTTCATCTTGATTACATACCATTTTTGATACTTGCAATTCAATACTGATTAATATTTGATTCTTCTTTAACAGAATTAACGTCAGAGACTGTCTCATTAGACACAAATACAGAATCAACATCATTTGATTCGATACCAGAAGAGGTAAATGCAGTACCACCAATTGCCACGTGCATGAGTCCGCCTCCACCTCCACCGCCGCCTCCGCCACCGACCTCGAATGTGTTAGCAATGCCATCTTTACCAATAAATGTACCAGATCCTAAGCAGAAGATGAAAACGTTGTCGTGGGCGAGAATCGCTACAATCAAAGGTATATGAAGGCAAATCGAGTTATAACATATATTTTGCACTACATTATTCACTTTGTATCTTTATGTTGAAAATATATTGAATCCCTTTGAAGTTACTTTTCTGTGGAAAATATTTGGAAAAAGAAATGAATACATTCAATTTATGATTTGAATTGACCTTATTATTACAATATTTGCTTTCAAAAGAATATATTTTAGAAATGATAAGATTTCGAGATAAATAGATATATCAACATGACCTATTTTGTAATGCCTATGACAAATAAAACGAATGTTTTTATATGCCTAGAAAATATCCGTTAAAAAGTCAATTTTAATTGTAGATAAGAGTGTTTGGAACAAGATAAAGAAAATGAAAGATAAAGTTCCAGTAAATTATCCAGAGTTAGAGAAACTGTTCTCATGTAAAGAAAATACAAGTAAAAGAGCGTCATCTATTACAAAGGTAATACCTACTTCACGTAGCTAGAATAATTCTTCAAATGTTCACTGCTTTACGCTATTTGTGTATGTGTGTATTAACCAGTTGACGATACATAACAGTAAAGTGTTAAAGATACAGGTTAGAATTAATGATCTCACTTCATTTTTGTATACATATCAATATGAACCAGCAAAAATGTTTCTCTTACATTCGGAAACGGAATTTACGTTGCTTGGTAATGTATAATTCAATTGCACATCTAGGGTTTTTGTCACAATGATTACAGTGTTGTTTTAGGGTTACCATGGGCATGTAATAACTGTGTTGCATAAAAAAAGCTGTTTCTCCTACATTCGGAAACGGAATTGACGTTACTTGGTAATGTATAATTCAATTGACCATCTAGGGTTTTTGTCACAATGATTACAGTGTTGTTTTAGGGTTACCATGCATGGGCATGCAATAACTGTGTTGCTTAAAAAAAGCTGTTACTTCTACATTCGGAAATGACGTTGCTTGGTAATTTATAATTCAATTGCACATCTAGGGTTTTTGTCACAATGATTACAGTGTTGTTTTAGGGTTACCATGGGCATGCAATAACTGTGTTGCTTAAAAAAAGCTGTTTCTCCTACATTCGGAAACGGAATTGACGTTACTTGGTAATTTATAATTCAATTGCACATCTTGGGTTTTTGTCACAATGATTACAGTGTTGTTTTAGGGTTGCAATGGGCATGCAATTACTGTGTTTCTAAAAAATAACATAATAGCAATGAGTTTAATTTGATCAAATCCACTGCATAATATATTTTTTTCATCAACATAGATTTTCGGCAAAACCAACCTAAGAAAAAATAGTGAAAGGAAGAAAAAATAATCAGAAGATATGTATTGAGTTCTTTATAAAATGATGTCAATTTTTTTTAACTATTTTCAGAATATAGTTGAACGGCAAAAAGCAATGAGGATAGATATCTTCTTGAACAAAATGCATAAGTCCCCAGACGAATTAATTGAAATGATAAGACAAGGGTCTACTGCAGGACTAGGACTATCAAGTTATCGATCATTGAAAGAGAATTTACCAAATACGGATGAGGTATTGGATATTTTAAAACCAATAACTATATTCATGATATGGTAGAAAACAAATGTAACAGAAAATAAAAATAGAATTTTGTTTGGGGGCAGGGTAACACATGTATAATGCATCCCCTAAAACAAGCGGCCACAATAGTTGATGGTGATACTTGGTTATATCTATAAATGTCTAAAGTGTCACAATTCTAAAAACATCTAAGAACAGTAGTCAAAATTTTATTCATATACAGGTATTATAAATGTGTAAAAAAAAAATGAAAATTTATTATATCAATAACAACAAAAACATACACATTCACTTAAAAAAAGTGTGTAAGACTATATCTTAAACCTGTTTTATTACACAGTTAAAATGGAAACAACTACAAAAATCTCAAATTAATCTGTATTTTATATTAAAATAAAACATGAAAAGAAGAAAAAAATACAGAATAAACATAACATGAAAAAATAAACCTATGTCTCTTCGATAAATAAGGATAATTTTAATTTGCAGTGTTATAGTTGTCTTTTCTTGTTTATTTTTTCATGTAAGTTCCATTTTGCCATGAACAACACAACGAATGTTACTGGTGGACAGAAACTGTTTACAGTTCTTGGCCACCTGAGTGTAATTCGATTGTTGATGAGGTCATATTAAAAAAAAACCGTTTTCTGTAGACCATTATTTCCTTCTTGCATTGTTTTTATTTAATACATTATGTAAAACTTGTAGGCTGATTCACTTCGAGAGGTATTACCAGAAGAATTAAAGAAGCTGAGCAAAGCCGACTACTTTGTTTCTCGATTGATAAGTTTACCACAATATGAACTGTGGATAAATACCATGATAACGATAGGAGAAATTGACAGTCTTGACTACATCCCAGACTATGTAAAGACTATTTCTACTGCTTGCGATATGCTGATGACAAACGAATCCTTTGAAACATTCCTTCGATATGTACTGCATGTAGGACTGTTTATGAACAAGGTATTTAACATCAAGTCTAGTTTTTTGTTGCTTCGTGTTAAGCACTTATTCATTTTAAATTTCTGTGTTATGTGGCACTGTTTTGTTTATCCATTATTAAATAACTCGTGTCTTCAAACCATACATTAATACAAAGATGGATCACACAAAACACAGATAAAATTTCTGCCACAGAACAAATCGAAACACTGATTTATTTTATTTAAAAGCTAAATAAGCTATCATTTCCATAATCTTTATGCATGCTCTAACACGAGAAAACTTTTATGCAGCTTTGGATTCTTTCGTATGTCTACATTCGGTGCTGATATGAATTATCAATGATGTGGTCATATTTATAAATCCACTTTTTACAAAACTTTTGAAATTTTGAAATACTAAGGCTTTTCTACCTCAGGAATACCTTAGCTGTATTTGGAAAAACGTTAGGAATTTTGATCCTCAATGCACTTCAACATCACACTTTTTTCGGCCTTTTTAATTTATTTTTATTCCAGCGTCTCTTTTTGTAGACGAAACGCGCGTCTGGTGTAAATAGAAAATTTAATCCTGGTGTCTATGATTTGTTTATTTACAACCACTGGGTCAATGCAACGGCTGGAGGTGTTTTGATTCCCCGAAGGTATCACCATCCCAGTAGTCAGCACTTCGAAAAAGCACTTTGGTGCAGATTAATTATTATTAATATGGTCATATTTATGAACTAACTGATTACAAAACCTTTGAAATACTAAGGCTTTTCTATCTCATGAATATATTACCTTAGCTGTATTTGACAAAACGTTTAGGAATGTCGGTCCTCAATGCTTTTCAACATCGCACTTTATTTGGCTTTTTATTTTATTTTTTGGATTTGAGCATCACTGATGAGTCTTTTGTAGACAAAACGCGCGTCTGGCGTAAATACAAAATTTGATCCTGGTATATATGATGAGTTTATTTGCTTCATTCAAGAAGCTTATTTCATTTTTATTATGCAAGAATGTCATTTTGTGATATCAATTTTGTTTCATAACAGGGGAAAGTTGCTGGAAAAGCAGTCGGATTTGATATATGTTCAATGCAGAAACTATCGGAAACCAAGTCTATAGATGATACAGTTACCTTGCTTGAGTTCTTGGTTCATGAAATACGGAAGTCAGACTCATCATGCTTAAAATTTGTTTGTGATTTTCATGAAACTCTGCTAAACACTCAACGGTAATTTGATAATTTCCTTTTCATTTATTGAAACTAGTTATTTGAAACTGTATACAATTACTTTATATGTAGTATGCTATGAGCAATGATGAGTATTTTTAAATATGATGAAGGAGTTTCATTTTTAGCATTTTACATTAGAATGTTAGTAAACCAGTATTTATACCTCTAGTTTCCCCCAAAAGATCATGTGTATGTGGCGATCGTGTACTTGCATGCGAATTTATCTTTGTATATTTTTTAATCCTTATCCAATATGACCAAAATATTCCTATAAATATTTGTTTGATTAAATGTTTTTTATAACCATCATTCCCCCAAAATGTCACACTTAGACATTATAAAGCCAAAGTAAAACACGTTCTACTTACAATTTTTTTTCCAGAGAATGTAGTTTACAAATTTGCCTTTAAATACATTTTAAAAATTCACTATACATACCAATGTGTTAAAAGAAACATTATCATGTTGAACGATTATTTTTCCAAAATATAAATGACTTTTTTTAATTCTTTCTTAAAGACATTTTCCAGCTGTTTTTACCTATATTTGATTTCTATACTTTTATAGCTGTCTTCTCCAACCAGCTACAGATGAATTCAACGCAATAAAAAAGAAATTTACAGAATTACAAGTACAAATTGGTGCTGAGACATCTCAGATTAAAGATCAGTGTTTTGAGTTGATCCAGGTACAATAAAAAGGAATGATATTTAAATGGCTTATATAAAAATAAAAAATGCTAACTGAACCATTTCGTATTGTTTTGGTCACTTTCATGTTTAAAACAGTATGCTAACATCTTCATATGTATTTTGTTATACTTGATGTTGTCGAACTGCTGATTAAATGATATTCATCCCAAACTTCCTACTTTCGTGACATTTACACAGCTACCTCTGTACAAGTTATGTTGATTTACAGTTCTAAAGATGCATATAAACTGTACATATGTAAAACTGTATATAAACTTTACAGCTATATATAAAGCTGTATATAACTGTACATCTGATAAACGGTATATAAACTGTACATTTTACAAGCTGTATATAAACTGCAACTCTGTCAAAATGTACATTTACTGCACTTTTTTCCATCAGTGTATAGCTAAACATATAGATTTTGCCACTGTATCTTGAGTGATACGATACATATCCACATGCTATATACAGTTTTACAGATGTACAGTTTAATTACACCTTTACAGATGTACAGTTTATTTACAGCGTTACAGCTGTACAGTTGATATACAGCTTTACAGCTGTACAGTTTATATACAGCCTTAAGATGTACATTTGATATGCATAATTTGAATTGTAAATCAAGATTACTTGTACTTAAGTAGCTGTGTAAGAATTTGGAACACCAAATGAGCTGTGCGTAATTAAATTTTGTTCATATTTCTTTCCTGATTATTAATCTAAAATGATGCAAATATCTTATTTATAGTACGTTAATATCTTATCAAATCGGGGTTTTTACTACATAATAATCAATAGTGATATCACATTTCTCTGTTCTTTGATACGTAAAAAGACTATAAGAAATCTTAAGAAAATAATAGACAGTATTACTGACGATAAACATCGTAAAAACATGTAGTATCGCCATTCATTTGTATAAATGAACAGGTCACTTTGATTTATCTTATGTCATTATTGTAATTTTTTTTTCACTTTTTAAAGAATGGGAAGTGTCAAATCGAAATTATAAGTGAAAAGTTGGAAACTCAACAAAGAAAATCCGAGGAGGTTGCCGATCATTTTTCTATAGAGAATATTAATGTAGATGAGTTGTTCAAATGTTGCCGGGAAACGTGCGAAAATATCGACAAAATACAGGTATATAATCTAGCAATATAAACGTTAACAAATTACTTCTTAACATCAAACGAGGGTAGAAACATATAGAGTCAACAGTCATTTTCCATAATTCATGTTAATGGATAATAAAAATGACATCTGCTACATCATATGGTATCTGGTAGAGAGTTGTTTCAATGTCAAGCATATTATATCTTCTTTTTTAATACTATTCATTATATAAAAAAGTTTCCTTATTTACTAAATGAATTCAAATATACCTGTTTAACGCACATATCAAAAGTTATAAACTTTTGGCAATATATTTTTTTTGTTCGTCAGCACTTATAATATTCCAATTCATAACATTGAGCATGCGCAAATGACTTTATCTTTCAGAAAAAAGTGGCCAATACCAACAACAACTTTAAGCGAGGGGGATTTAGAGCAACAATGCCGAGTCTTAGAAGAAAATCTACACCTTCAAACTTTGTTCCAACAGCAAAAGACATCAGACTTCAAGAAATCCTCGCGGTACACAAGAAACGATGCGATTCATTTTCATAACTTTACATTCCATTCTCATTGGTTACACATGCTGAATCTCAACTTTTTTCTCTGAAATCCAATGAGTAGCATATGCGAATATTATTAAGTATTTGATACAAACCTCATCATTTATTATTTAGAGACTATTCAAGAAAAATCCTCAGCGATCCAGTTCTAAAAGATTGAAGATAGCCGCATAAGAAAGACCTTACGATCAGTTTTCGCAGACTTAGAAGAAGACATTCTAAGAACACAAAAGACAAATATCAGAAGTAGCAACAATTAATTCATATACAAATAGCAAAGGTACCTCAAAATTTCGTTGACACTATCTCTTTCTGATAGTGTTAGAAGTCCAAAATGAGACAAACTAACATTCAGTTAATATCATACAACGACATATCATTGAAAGAAAGAGAGTGTGAGATAAATCTATATGTAGGATATATGGACCAGAATGAAAGTAAACTATATATCTATTAAAAAATAAACAGGAAATATCAATATTTTTTTTATAAAGGATAGTATCGAATTCAGTATTTAAGATATATATACATATATATCATGTAGTTGTATTAAAACAAAGGTAGTTACTACGACAGGCAGGTTGATTAAAGATGTCTTGATTGTTTTATTACCGGCTTGTTGGTGAATATTACTACTAGTATTACTAGTATTATAAGCACTGAAATTGATAATCATACTTATCTTTATAAACATTGTTCTATGTTCCAATGAAATACAACAGCGGCTGTTGCACTATAGCAGTGTGCATGAATTGTCAATTACACAACAATCACACACCAAAATACAAATAGAGGTAATGACTAAAACTCACCAATACAAAACTAGAGCCTATGTCGCTCTCCTCGGTCTTTGTGCATATTAAACAAACTTTAAGGACACATGACAAAATTGTGTTTTGGTGTTGGTGATGGGTTTGTAGATCTTACTTTACTAGACATTCTTGCTGCTACAGTTATCTCTATAATTATTTTGGCCCAAAAAGTGACAGTTGAAAATAATTTGTAAAAAATGTCTTTGAATCTGGTAGTTCGTGAAATCTCTTCTGGCTAGGATAAAATCAAATTAAAGAGTTAGCTCCCCTTAATTTAATATTTTATATTATTATATTTATAATAGAAAATACAATTTGAACATACATTAATTTCAGCAAGAGTGGGTTTTTGTTTGTTATTTTTATACCATCTTTTGCAGAGTGGGACTTAAGTAACACTGATTCTGATATGCATTATCGGATTTTCGCAAGTCGAGATTACATTTCTGACCCCAGGAACCAGTAAAGAAAAAAGACATATATATCTATACCAACTAAACAATCGTATCACTATCTCTGGTTTTTATACGACCGCAAAATTTGAAAAATTTTTCGTCGTATATTGCTATCACGTTGGCGTCTGCGTCGTCGTCGTCGTCCGGCGTCCGAATACTTTTAGTTTTCGCACTCTAACTTTAGTAAAAGTGAATGGAAATCTATAAAATTTTAACACAAGGTTTATGACCACAAAAGGAAGGTTGGTATTGATTTTGGGAGTTTTGGTCCCAACATTTTAGGAATTAGGGGCCAAAAAGGGCCCAAATAAGCATTTTCTTGGTTTTCGCACTATAAGTTTAGTTTAAGTTAATAGAAATCTATGAAATTTTGACACAAGGTTTATGACCACAAAAGAACGGTTGGGATTGATTTTGGGAGTTTAGGTTTCAACAGTTTAGGAATTAGGGGCCAAAAAAGGGCCCAAATAAGCATTATTCTTGGTTTTCGCACAATAACTTTAGTTTAAGTAAATAGAAATCAATGAAATTTAAAGACAATGTTAATGACTACAAAAGGAAGGTTGGTATTGATTTTGGGAGTTTAGGTCCCAACAGTTTAGGAATTAGGGGCCAAAAAGGGACCCAAATAAGCAAATTTAGAGCTGAATCCAGCTTGAATGTTGTGTCCATACTTGCCCCAACCGTTCAGGGTTCAACCTCTGCGGTCGTATAAAGCTACGCCCTGCGGAGCATCTGGTTTAACTGGTCTTCGCAAATCGGTTACTACATTTAGAGTAAAGGTCTGTAGTGCAACTGTTTGTATTCATGTTTTAAATACATATTTAACGTTTATTATTATATCTTTACACCACTGTAAGAGATTTGGTGCAAAATGGAAAAAATTATATTTTATTGTAATGTTATGTTCGACAATTTAAATTATATGATATCCAATGGTGTATTAATTTCTCAACTATTACTTATTACATGTTTTTGTAATTAGATTAACGATCTAATTTTTTTGGCACCAGATTAATGTGCATTTCGACAATAAATGCATCTTCAGTGATGCTCTTGAAAGTTAGAAAGATATCAAAAGTATAAACCTCATAAATAAAAAAAGGGGAAAATAAAGATCAAGGTAAGATACATAATCTGCTGCAATTTTGCAATGCAATAAAGTAATTAATATGTAATTAATGAAGTTCGCTTAAATATAAGATTTTAACATTTTTTTTATAATTGTACAAAATTTATAAAAAGAAAAGTGGTGGTCTATGGGCAAAATTTTTTGAGGCATTCAAATGGATAAAACCAGAGGTTTTCGAAAATCTGACAAAAAAAATCCAAAACATGACAAGCAAACATCCTTAAGTAGGAAAATCAAATTTCCGATAAAACAACTACAACGGCTTCAAAAACTGTCGTATTCAGAGCAGGGACGACATTCTGCACAGACACGGTATACATATTTGTCTTATATCATTGATAACGTGACGACATCATACACCTGTACATTTAATTAAAAATATAATTGTATACAAAAGCAGTAATATACAGTTGTAATCGTCATACAATACACACACATTTAAACATAATAAACGAATTCTGTTATTGTCTATTTTGCTGAGAGTATTTATATGTATCCCGTTATTATACTTCAAATTCACGTGGGCTTATTGCTCACTGAGTGAACATTTTTGTTATTGAATACTCATTTATTGAATTTGGTTGATTTTCATAACTATTTATCAAAGATAACAAGTCTATATTCAACCATAATCGAATTTACTTGACCCTATTCATTATCGTTTAAACTAATCTTTTATGTAATAAACTAGATAACTAAGTAGACCTGTGGTTATTTTCGAATACGTTTTGTTTTAAGTTATAAAAAGAAACCTAATTTTAATATTAAAAAATTTCTGAAAATTAAGATGTTTATTTGTATGACTTTGTTACATCCATGGTCTAGGTTAAATAACAAAACCAGAACCTACTAGTACACAATGCAAAATGAAAGCATATTTCACAAAAGCTTTCTGTAATACGGCATATAAAAATAGAACATGGGGGAAAATAAATATAGACTGGATGTTTGAATAACAGGGGTTTTATTTATAGTAAGTTCGAAGTATTTGGTATTATCTTGCATATTAATGAATCAATATTTAGTAGCATAAGACACACCATACTCATAAAGCTGGTAAACATATTTTTGTATTAAATATTAAATAAGTGAGTACTCAGTTAGGGCAAAAATTAAAAGAAAACTGTTTTTACCATGATACCAAGTTTGAAGTTTACAAATACCAATTCATAGATCATTAGTTGAATGGCCTTTACAGCTTCAACAAGAACCCTTTTTTTTTATCAATTAAGTTAGCTTTATCTCATGTTTCGTCATCCCAGTAGTCAGCACTTCTCTATTCACATGAATGTCAGTTATAGTGGTGTTGTTTTTTTTTAATTTCCTGTTTACAAAATTATGAACTTTTGAAACAACTAATGATTGTCGTATCTCAGGCATAGATTACCTAAGCGATATTTGACATAACATTTTGAAAATCAGGATACTCAATGCTCCTCAACTTTGCATTTGTTTGGCCTTATTTTGACCTCTATTTTGGTTTGAACGTCACTGTTGAGTCGTATGTAGACGAAATGCGTGTCAAGCGTATTAAATGATTAGCCTGGTACCTTCGATAACTATCAAGATTTTTGAATTTGTTTCTTATTTTTGACAAAGTGTTAAAGCAAATATTTTGTCAGAATGTAATGAAAATTAAACGAGCCAGATTAATTTAAGTCAAGGTGTTCATGGTGTTTGGTATTAAGCCGAATTCGAAGTACTATTGAAACACTCATATCTGCATGAATGGCAAGGACATACCAACAAATTTCGTAGTGGAATAGAAACTGACCACTCTCATAGTTGACTCTTTTTGTATTGTTTGTTTTTGGCCTTCTTTCGGGGTGACGGAGTTCGTCAAATCGTGTTTGGTGTTCAAAGAAAAGAAATTCCGCTTTTACGATTTTATAACATCAACTACTACAATGGCATATATCCTCTCTACAGACAAACTCTCTGAAAAATACAATACTATAAATCAAAAGACACATACAAAATAACTGATAACTGAATTAGAAATTGATATCACATGAATAATATTTGTATAGGTTAGAAATAGAAAGCATTTGTCAACAAGTGATTGTGGGAGCTACTGCTCGTCATCGATACCCACGCCCGATAACAATATACGTCCAACAGAACGTTGTAAAATATGAATCTAAAAACGCACCACACAGTACAATTGACTAATATAAACCCTGAAACCAAGTTCCAGAAATCCTGGTATTGTAATTCCTTAGAATAGTGAAATAAAAATGTTCAATTTGGCTACCATGTGTAAAATGTTACAAGTGTTCGATAAACCGGAAGTAACTAGGATTGTCAATTTTCCTATCAAAGGTCGGTGGTTTTTTACGAACACTCCTGCTACTTCAACAATAAAAACTAGCCACCTCGAAATAGCCCAAAAGTTATGCTTAACTGTGATAAGAACACTACTTATCAATATTTTGAAAGAAATTGATACCATTTGGCCGAGACACGACAAGAATGATATTCTTGAAATTGGTACGCAATCCACGATTATTGACCGCGCTGGGCAATGATAACATTAATGAACAAAACTCGACATTGATTGTACTACATGTTATCAGAGTTTACAATACAAATGAGGTTAAGATATTTGTTCAAAATATAGAAAAACAAATTCAAGATATGAGTCTTTTATGGCATACAGTTCTATCTTATATAATAATTCTGTATTTTATGATAGTTTTCACCAATTTTCTATATATTGAGATATTCTTTTCTTTGTTAGTGTCTTTTTAACAAGGGACTTCCATGTGCTAAAGTATTGGCTAGAAAATACAACGGCATATGGGAAGTAACATATCTAAAAAAAAAAACATGACTTCTCTAGACCTCGGCTAGACTTTTCGAAGACTACATAATTACAATAAACATTCCGAGATCAAGATGGATACAAAAGCATGTGCTAGAATGGAAATAATTTTACCATGCTTACAAGTGGCATGTGCCAAAAATACCGGCTTTGAGGTTAACATTTTCCCCTTGCGCGTACTGCGACAGAACTTTGTTCTTAACACAGAACGGTACCCCTTGCACGAATACGAGTATGAATACTGTATTTCTAAAAAAAAAAAAGACATACTACCGAATGTCAGGCGAGAGTAACCTGTGTATGACCTTTACTTAAGTTTTCATGATTCATGATTATGTTGTAGTAGTTATATATCAAATTTTCGAAGGAGATATAATAGTTCCAATTAAAGGCTAAATAAAGGATTATACTTACTAGTTGATACTCGCATATGAAGCGACTATATTTAAAAGAAGGCTCAGTAGTCCATATCCATTCCTTAGTCGATTTGTCATATTGTATCATCACATAGACTTCATCGGGAGAAGGATTTAAAGGGCCTGAAATAATTAACCAAATATTTATTTGATATTTCGTATTAAATAACGCAAAAATTCAAATGTAATAGACAATCCTCCTATCCAATAAACAAAAATACAGCTTTAATGTATACGATGCCTCGTTTTTGGAAGAGAAGTCTGCTGTTAGTTTCATATTCTCATAAATAAATTGTTCCTCACTGTTAGATGGAATTATTATATATTCAAGTGCCATTAGACCCGATGCTTTTTCCAATAACTATCTTTCGAATGTTAAAAAGAAAAAGTGTATTCATTTTTTACATGGAAATAACGTCACGTCATTGGTTGAATTTCAATTGCTTAGGACGTTTATAACCAATCAAGACGTTTGTGTGTACACTTTTGAAAATGTAACCAAGCATGTATTAGAATCTGAAATGGCAAATAAAAGGATAATATAAGGTTTGCGATGTTTAACCTCGAAATTTATTTTAAATTTTTGTTGAAAACATACATTCTGAAATGTAATGTCATTAAAAAGCACCTAATTATTAAAAAAAATATAACTTTTTGTCTTTGGTATATTTTTTAATTTCTTTTAAATGAGCTAACGGTTATATTACGAGATAATGTATTTTAAAGCGACACATCGATAGATTCCAAAACTATATTGAAAAAATATTCGTCAATATAGTATTTACAATCACTAATAGTTCAGAAAAAAATCAATATATATTCACAAAATAAGTGATTGTTAGTGCATTACTAATATTAGAACAGTACAATGTATTCAAATGAAACAGATGTTTAACAATTCTTTAATCTATAATTAAACATTTGTAATGTATCTATGTTAATTTGAAGCTCACTATTAGTAATACTATAAATTCCTTGCTTTACAAAACCATTTCAGTTATATATCTTGAATTGTGCATGTTGCGTGCTTGTGTACTATTTATTTTTGTGTAATTTGATAAAAAAATATTTTTCAAGGCAAATATTTCATAGTGAAGTATTGTCATGAACAGAATTTCATAATGAAATATTGTCCAAAAAGAGGTGACAAAATTGCATGGACAAGAACCCTATTTTATAATGAAATATTGTCCAGGGCCATATTTTATTATGAAATACTGTCAGTGGACAATATTTTATTTGAAATTATGTCAAACAGACAATATATCATAGTGGACAATATTTTATGTTACATATATATTTTTAATGAATTAAAATAAGTAAATTTTACCTTGTCCAAATGGGACAGAATTTAATGTACCATTTTCTGTAATAAATGTAAAAATCCCATCCTTGTCTATATCATTTGCACCGGTCCATACATAAGGTGCTTCTGTAAAAAGAATCAAATGTAAAATTGAAAAATCAGTAGAATAAATATAAAGTATGAACATAAATACAAAACTCCGATGATAAAACGGATGGGACAAAACTCTCATATTCCTGACTGGAATTTTCAAAGAAACAAGGTAAGTTAATACCATTAAAAAGGTTGAAGGGAACGAAACACCAGTTAAAACGATGTAAACTGTTATGACGCGTAACCATATTGGTACAGATTTAAACGAAAAAGTTAGTCGGTATAAAAGTTGGTTTTGTAAATATAGAAAATAAACATGTAAAATTAACATATCAAATGAGATGTTTTTTCATCATTGACTTCGTTACATGTTTCTAAAATCGCCTTCGTAGCTCACGAGTATTACTGTTTTTTGACACCCGGATGATAATACAAATATTGTTTCCACTTCATGTTCAATGTAAAATACAACTTACCGAATCTACAAAATCAAAGATAAATTCCTAAATACTTGAAAGCAAGTTATTTTTGTAGCCTGACCATTTCGTACATCCGCAATTTTCTACCCAAATTATCATTATGTACCAATGTTCAAAATTATTTCGTACCTCATTGATAAACACATGTTAACTTGAAAATTGGTACCGTTAATGTTATTACTTATCATGTATATGTTTTAATCAATGGCATTGTGTTTTAACATCGTAATGGAAAAAATGTATAACTGAAAAGGGAAAGATCGTCCATACTGCCCAATTGTTAGCTTTGAAATGTTTTTATTTTTAATGTTTACTGTTCAATTTATCGAAATATATAAATAAATATGTAGAATACATGTATACAGTTAATCTTTAGAGATAATTTTGATTTGAAATAAAAATATATTTAACACAGATGAAATACTTCTAAGCATTACATTTCTAAAGAGCTATAATTGGTTGAATTGTGCAATACAGAGAAATTTGAATATTTTTTTATTGTACTTTGTTTTGTTTGAAGAGTTTATCTTTAACCAACTTTTCAACTAATATTTTTTAATATGAGGTTAATTAACAAAGGAATTATTTCTGGACAATTTTTAAAGTTATTAACAGCTGCTTTATCGTGATATGCAATGTCATGCAATGCAGTGAATTCAGATATAAATCAAAGAAGAAAGCCGTGAATATACAAATTTGAATAGTAATTTGCACCTTATACGACCATTGTCATACATATACAAAATGTTGATAATTGATAGTTCCTCATTCCTAATGATAATGGTTTTAGGCAACAGTATGAAGCAGTGTTCAAATATCTTATACCTTTCTTACATTTGTCATTTCGGGGCCTTTTATAACTGATTATGCAGTATCGGCTGTGCTCATTGTTGAAGGCCGTTTGATGACCTTCATTATTAATTTCTGTGTCATTTGGTCTCTTTTGGAGAATTGTCTTATTGGCAATCATACCAAATCTTATATTTTATATTTACATTTGCATCGTTGATATGAAGAACGTAAAATAAGACAAACTAAATAACTGTGGATTCATATTTATTCGTTGAATCCCAATGTTCCTGGATAATGTGGATAAAGGTGAACCACGGAATTAAAAATTGAGCGAATGACATATTTCCTATATACTTGTATTATATGCATAATCCAACAAAACAAAGAAATTAAATATTAACGAAAATGTAAGTTTGCCGTAATCTTCGAAAATTGGTCACCACGAAAATAATTCTACCACAAGGGTCAATATTTAATCGGGCAAAGACAATTTTAAGTGAATTTTATATTCTGTAATAAAATTAACAGTATCAATTTTCTTGCACCAGATGCGCATTTCGACAATACATGTCTCTTCAGTGATGCTGATGGCCAAAATATTTGAAATCCAAAGCTTATATAAAAGATGAAGAGCTATAATCCAAAAGTTCCAAAAAGTATAGCCAAATCCGTCTCTTTTCCACTAACGCTTCTACATCATAAAAACTTCCCTAATCTTTCGATAAGGTCAAAATCACGAATTAAAATCTTTATCACGAAATTTTAAATTCGTTATCACGAAATGTAAAATTCGTTATCACGAAATGTAAAATTCGTTATCACGAAATGTAAAATTCGTTATCACGAAATGTAAAATTCGTTATCACGAAATGTAAAATTCGTTATCACGAAATGTTAAATTCGTTAATCACAAATTAAATTTGTCACCATGCACAAATTTGTACGACTAGTTATAACAGTTTTTCGTATATCTTAATAAGGGATTATATTCGTTGTCACATTTTTTGTAACACGTGATAAGGATGAAGATCGTTCACACGAATTGCATTGCCTTGTTGTCACTGCTTTTTTTTTAAATTCGTGATTACTGAATAACTTCATTTAAACAGAGTAATTGTTATATTCTTAACTTACGTTGCAAATATTCTAGGTAAGCAGCATTGGCTTCTTCTTCCGTGTTCGGTCTCCACAGGTAGGCACCTGGCGTTCTGGCACAAATCGACTGAAATTTAGTAAGATTACATTCATATTTTCTTACAATTTCGTTCACTGAATTTGTTTGTTAATAGTACTGAGGTTTCATTAATATTTGTTGAATACCAAGTTTCGTTGATTTCGTCGAAACAGATGAACCACGAAATTAAATCTTCAACCAATGACACATTTTTGATAGGCTTTATGATGACTTCAGCAAAAACACCAAATTAAGTATCCACGAACATGCAAGTTTTCCTTGATCCACGAAAATAAAAGAATATACAGCAGATAATATAATTTTAGCAGCAAAATGTTCTTAGAGTGTCAATACTAGTGATCGTATGCCCAGCCGGTATTGCTCAAAGTTTAAGCATATAGTTTTTTGGCATGTCAGTTAACTGCTAGTAATCTGTTGTTATAAATGTATTATTGTCATTTTATTTATTTTATTTTGTTTCATCTTCTGACATCGGACTCGGACTTCTCATGAACTGAATTTCAATGTGCGCATTGTTATGCGTTTACCTTTCACATTTTCTACAGGTATAGGGGCAGGGTTGAGATCTCATAAACATAATTAACCCCGCCGCCAGGCAATAACGGGCAGCCAAAAAAAGTAAAATTTAATATATAATCGGTGCAATTTGGGGGGAAAGTTTACTGTTTTCCGCTGATAAAGTCGTGTATAGAAAGTATTTAACAGAAAACTTTCCCTCAAAATTATGCAAATTGATATCTTTGTTCTTGCTTGACCGATTACCAGGATGTTCTTCCACAGAGATGATAATCTATAGAAAAAATTCTGGAGTTAAAAGTCGGTACTATGAAAATGGTCTATTTGCAGTCAGTATTACACCATAGACCATTTAGCTCTTTATTGTACTATTATTCTACTATTAAAATACCATTGTTGACTCAGATTAAATGGTGTTCAACTGAATTTGCTTCGTTCAACATCACGAAAAGCGTCACAAGCTTTTGTTAACAACGTACTGTAAAAATAAATATAGAATCAACACCAATAACATGATCATGACAAACTTATAGAATTGGGTTTGAAAGTCGGCATTCTTCGTATAATAAATCGGGTTATCTTTCGTTATACTTAAACTGTAATGATAACGTAGTAAATTACCCAAGTCAGAGATTAAAACAGAGTTCTATATTCTCACTTGATGAAAACACACAAGATACCTTTATTGAAAATGTTTTATTAATCTTATTTTCTACCTACAGATTAATTGTGATTTATAAACATTCTTACCTGAGCTTCCAGCCACGTTTTACCGTCTCCTTCATATGAATAACAATTATCACTTTTTTTTGGTTTGGTAACAGCTTGAAATCCCTTGGGCAAGTAGTTTCTGGAACACATTGCGATTTGAAAGCTACAAACCATATGGGTTAAATCTAATCAACAGTCGCAATTAAAACACAAAAAGAAAGAGCCATGGCATATTGAAAATAACATATTGAATAAATAACCACGATCAAATGCAAAACGTCATTATAACATTAACGGTACCAATATTTCTGCACCAGATTCTCATTCCGATAATCAATGTCTCGTTAGAGAAGCTCAAAATAAAATAAAAAAGAACAAATGTATACAACTATAATTGAAAAAAAAACAGTATAACCAAAGCTGGATAAAGTATCGAAGCTTTACATGCGGTTAATATATTCATCCATTGTGAATAATACGAATATACATGCTATATGCATATAGAAGATACCGTTATTTCTTTGATTAAGAAGATTTGGAATGGTTGCAAATTAAACAACTCTTCAAAATAAACCAAAGTGTTGTGCATGAACATTTTATCTTACACATCAGTTAATGATAGAAAAAATAACTAACACTGAACATGGGAAGAAAAAGAGAAAAGAAAAAATAAGAAAGGAAATATAAACATCAAAAATGAATGAAGAATAAAAAAACATGAAAAAGAAAAAAAGAAGAAAGGCCTATTCTTACTTTGCAAGTAAATTTCAAATTCATTGTAAAAGGGAACGTATGTAAAGTGCACAATTATAAAATGTGTTACTGTAAATTCAGAAATTAGTACGTGTTTACATCATTGTGATTCTATTATTTTAGACTTAATGTTCATGGACATTTATTATCGTGATTTGCATAAGTCTGTATTCAAGCCCTTATAAGATCGGTCATTCTTTGATATTTTGATTGAGTGGTAACCAACGAATAATAATGATTTTCAGAATATGTTAAAACATAATAATTTACAGCTGACGTAAGGCATTTTTCTTTATTTATTGTATATTAATGGTCGTTTCGATTGAAACTTAGTCGACATTCATTTATTGAATATAAAAATAATTGCAAAATAATCACATGTAAACATATAAACGTGCTTCCCAAGTGTGTACTATGCAGACTTAAAGTCAAAACAAAAAGACGAACAGAAAAAAATCTGAAAATTGTAATAAAGAAATATTCAGGAACACAGCTGAAACAACTTTTATAAATTTCTTTTCCTTTGACTGGAACATCGCAAATATGCTATTTTTAGTTCAAAAATGTCATACTTAGATGTTTTGTCTTTGTTGAGCGCAAAATATTTCAGGAAAGGGAATAAATAACTGTTTCTTTTTTCCAAAAAATTAACTATCTCTGTCTGGAAAATTTCTTTGCATTCATTCGATTTTATATACGGTGACACAAACTATTGCCTGCTTTATTTTTCTACTTACATTTGCAGCATGGTCGTCCTTTGCAGCATTTTCCGGTAAGCGTCCATTCAGACCCGAATGTGTCTTTACATGGAACACCTTTCTTTCCACAGGTACCATTTGTGGCGAGGCATATCCCGGAGAGATCTGAATAGTACAGTACTCCGATACAATATAGCATGATTTACTTTGATATATATATACATTATTATTACACAATAGGACTATAGATATACAGTCATTGTTTTTTTCCCAAATTCATTTGCTAAACCATGTTAAATATAAGACACAAAGAAAAACTAGGTTATTTTTTTAGAAAAAACATGTATATATATATATATTGTAACTGCGGTATGATTTTACTGAATTTGCTCGAGATTCTCGTTAATCTGCTTAGACGTTTTAAAATCAGTTCTTCCTTGATGCAATTTTTTTTATTGTTCTTATGTCAACCCATAAAAGTAGTGTTGAACAGTTTTGTACACCTTTGCAGCTCGACAAATGAACTGAAATTATCGTTGTAAACTGAAGGTGTTTATCCCCAAATTACTATAAACACAAATGGTAGATAACTGTGTTAACATAATTGAATATCTGTAACATGAATAGGTTCTTACTCTGTCTGTCTCGTTTGGCTCTCGAATGTTGAACGTTTAATCAGAGTGAAAGGATCGTACCTTTTATATAATGAGAGAGTCTAGCAGCTTAATGTTTAATCTGTACTACTGCGGTTTAAACATAAAGGATACTTACTGCCGCCATTTGACACATCGATTGTGTAAAATATGAAAACAACCAAACAACAGCACTTCATTATAATACTGAAATAAAACTCGTGTCTATCAATTTATATTCCAGGTTATTTAGAAATAAACTCAATATCTAAAGAGGATTGAAATTTTATACGCGCATTTCGTCTACAGGAATTCAGAAGTAAGAGCAGTGAGCCTGTGCGCACTAAATGTTATAGTTTGTTGGCTAATTTCAAGTTCCTTAAAACATGAACCAGTTTTAAAACAAAAGTCCCAAGTTACCAACAGAAGGGTTTAGAAGGTGTATAAAAGCACATTGATGTGTTAGCATTGCAGCGGTGTTTAGTTATGCTTTCGAAATATATCAATAACGAGCATTAACCACCAATACCACTGTAGTTAACTTTTTATGGTAATTTAATTAAACTATAGTTTATACATATTTTGATAAATTCCTTTGGTTGAACTTCCCCTGGTTTTATTTTCTTAAATGATAAGGTCAGCTTGTCAGCTTAGTAGTTTTGTTTTAATGAAGAGATTAAGGGATAGGTATTAGATCATAGATAGGAAACAGCTTGATAACTGCATGGGTGTTATCAGACATGTCAGAGAAACATCTGTATAAAATTTTGAAAGGATGGTCAGTTGATGTTTGAGCATTGCACTGTTAGCAGTCATATTTTTACTTGTGGATAATTTATTCAAACAATTTTACTTTTCGTTCTCTTCAAAGTGTACAGTTTTATTAATTGTGAAACAAAACTGGACATTATATTTTTAGTGGATTATAATACGTTTTTTCATTGGACTTATCATCTGGAAACATATTCATATAGGAGTTGCGTTCTTACCATGGATATTAATTTTTGTACATGTTTTTAAGTTCGGTTAATAACGAGTTTATTGATCAAACTATCCAAATGATTGTTTTGTTGGGTTTTTCCGTTATGGGTCCGGTCAGTCGCAGATCTAAGGGACAACCACAATACGACCCGGTATTGAAAGAAAATTGGACTCTATTTAGACTTCGTCCAGAAGTCAGTAAATTAAAACTTAAAGTGCCAAAAAACGCTGAATGGTTGACTTTAGTGAGAAGTCTTCAAAGTGCTGAAGACTCTTCTCATAGTGACAATACAACGGAAAAGTGGATATTTCAGACATAGCAGATGAAGCAACTACTCTATATCGTGGTGCGCGATCCCATGATGCATCGATTTGCATTCAAGAGGAACACCTGGCTTCAACGACCACTTCATCAAATAAGGAAAGAACTCCTATGAACTTAGTTTCGAGACAATCGTCGACCGTACAGTCTCTCCAGCAGAATGTGTCTTCTTTAAACGGGAAGGTGAACTCCCTTTTGGTGGTACAACCTAATACTTGGCAGGAAGAGGTAGCTGTTTCTACTTTCACTTCAACCGGAAGTCAGCGTAGCGAAGCTATAAATAACCCAGGGAACTCCCATAACCTGGAGTCGGCATACGCATCTTTAAATCGAACTATTCCACCAGCAGCTGGGAGCGAAAATCAGGAAGCGAGAAGTGTGAGAATGTCTAGGGGATATTCAGCGGAAACACTGCCATTCGAGGAAGAACATAATTTCAGGTTTGGACATTAACCTTGCATCCGTCCTTATTTCGTATTATGTTGGGTCGGGGACTAATGAAATATTTGATGGGGATGATAAGAATTACAAAACTGACCCTAGGCTAACTAGATATCTTTCCATTGGAGAGTTCATCTAAGCGTTTAGTATATATAAAAGTCTAATGTGCTCTGCCTTCCCCCACAATAGAAGTGAATTTCATTCTTAAGAGGGATATCGTCGACATGGCCTCTCGCTACACAGTTAAGGGTTTCTACGAATACCACAGAATATGTTTTTAGATGCCGCAGCTCATATGCGTTTTAACAACATATCAGTCGATTGATCTATTAGAAATAATACTCTCTTTTGTAATATTTTTTCCAATACACGTCATAACAGCTGCAACCTTTGTGGTAGAACTTTCCACACTTCTGGTTTTTGTTACCAAAACAGCCAGAATAGCAGAGTAAAACATTATGAATCTGCGGACTCCTATGGAAGAAACAGATCATTTCATTTAAGTCGGGAAATTTGTAACAATTTCAATGGCATTAAAGGATGTTCAGCTTTAATTAAGGTGTCGCAATAATCATATTTGTTTGAACTGTCAAGGGGAGCATCCAAAAACAATGTGTATGCAGTCAAAAAACGGGAACAATGGGCCTCAGAGGAGTTGAAGAACTATGGGAGGCATCTTTATGTTTAAGTACTAGAAAGACTTATATTCTGGATTTCTATGTTTTAAAACATTTATGGCTATGACTAATTAGAATCATATAAATAGTGGGCCAATATTGAAGAAGATTGTTTAATTTCTTTTGTAACTTATTGCAAGAATTCTCTTAAGCTAGCCTAGGCTACAATTGAATTGTATTTAGCAGGAATTAGGCATAATTACTTAAAATAGGACAATTATGACGCTTTGTCAAATTGTACACGCGTAGAGTGTGTATTCAGATGTATAACAAAGTCTCAGAATTAGTTAAATAAAAAAGATTACCTATTCCATCTCAATTTTGAAACAATAATGCTGTATTTTAAAGCAAGGATTTTTTTCTCCATTCGTCGACTGAATGTTATAGCGCTCATTTAATCTAGCTTTTTGGATTTCTCCGATGTGGCGAATTTACTTATAGTAGTAAAATTGCCAGGCAGGACACACTATTAACTCAAAATATTGATTGACCTAAATTTTCAAAATTACATCTGAATTCCTCAAAAAGTGACCCATTTCGAGAAGGTATTAACATTACTATTTTTGAAAATGATATTTTTAACCCAGTTGATTTGATGAGAAGATATATACAAGTACGAAAAAAATTATGGAGCTAGACCAGATTCTTATTTATTTTTTAATGATGAGTATAATAACGCTCCTTTGTCTAGAGATACATTTATATTTCTGCTTCGAGAGTCCCTGTTCAGATTAGGGTATACTGATAGTAAACTTTGTGGTCATTCTTTTCGAATTGGTGCTGGCACATCAGCTGCAGCGGCAGGGGTTGAGGACAACATTATTCAGACTTTAGGTAGTTGGTCATCCAATTGTTATATACGTTACATAAGAACTGACCCATAAACTGATAACAAAGCACAAAGCAGGATGTGTTGTTCCTAAATTTGTATACATGCTTTGTACTATATCAAGGATTTATAAGAACTACATTTTGTTAAATCTTTTTAGTATGGTAGTTATTTTATTTTATGCGTTTTCATTTTCATATATGAAATTCTATTCAAGTACTTATTCTTTTAATGGTATATATGTAAAATTTTGTATTATTATTTTAATTTTTTTTAATATTTTTTTGTTGTTCAACTTTATAAATATGTATATGTATCATTTCTTGGAGGTTTTAAATGAGCATATCTCATGCTACTCGTTCAATTTGGTCTACTTAATTTCAGGGATATTATTTTCCCAAAATTCATTAATACATTTTATAATTTATTTAGGCTTTGTTTTATTTAAGGGTGATAATTAAGTTTTTTTGTACCTGTTGGAATCTACCGCAGGAATTCTCGTTTTTCAAATGTATACTTGTCTGGGCTCTACCAGTCATGTTCTAATACATGAAGTACCTGTTGGGATCTACCACAGCAATTCTCACTTTTTAAAATTTATACCTTTATGGGCTCTACCACTCAGTTTCTAAAAGTACCTGTTGGGATCTACCGCAGGTTCTCTCGTTTTTCATATTTATACCTGCCTGGGCTCTACCAGTCAGGTTTCTAACCTAAATTTTTCACCTGTCAATGCTCTACTGCAGGTTTTTAAAATTGCATAATTTAGACAATTTACTTTTTAATAAATTTAAAAGTTTTTTGAGTAGGTAGTGTTTTTCATTTGGTTATTCTAATTAATTTTATTGAAAGTTTTAACTAGTAGCCCCCTAGAAAGCCAAATGATACATTTATTATTATTTTCATATTTTTTTTGTATAATAGACTAAGAAATGATTGTGAATATGATATAAGTATACTGTGTATACAATGGTGTCTTAGTATATTAGTTCGTTAATAAAATTAGAATATCCATTATCAAGTTTTGCGTATATATCAAGTATCCAGTATGGCAGGATAAATGTTCCATCATAGTTGAACATTTCCTTTTCTACTCTAAGTATCTTTAGTAGTATAGATACACTACCACCATTTTGCCTAAACTTTACATGTACATTAAATGCCGCTATATAAATAGAAGGGATGAAAATAAGTTTGACATTTGTGTTACGATTTGAATAGCTATCAATTTATTAATCTAAGTTGCAGTTTAAAAACAATATTAGGTCAATGTCAGAAAAACATTTTTTTTGTACTCGGCGCAATAATGGGAAAGAGCTCAGAAGAACCTCGTCCTACCCCAATTTATCAGCCTCATACAAAAAATATTACTGAGACTGAAAAACTGGAGAAGGACGAGATTTTACTGCGCCCTTTTCTTCCACAGTTTTATTCAGAATAACAAAAAGGTTTATATCTTTATGACATTGACCTAATATTGTTTTTATACTGCAACTTGAATTAAAACATTGATTTTATAATCGTGACTATTATATATTAATAACAGAAATATCAAATGTATTTGTATCCCTTAGTGAACCCCTGGTTGTAGAGAAAGTATTCCATGATGAAATTGACATTGCACAAAATATAGAAATCAACGACAACGGAAGCCCGCAATGAACGGTGTTTTAATCTTTTGCTGACGACAACTTCCAAATCTACGCAGGACTAGGATTCTTTAAGGTAAAAAGTTACGAAATATATATATATATCAAAGAAGTTCATTTGAGTATGGTGGTCCTGAAATCAAATAAGGTGTTCAAACTTGGGGTATTTTAGTTGGGTGCAAAACTATGGAAGGGAATATCCACCAATATTATACAATTCTTAATTTGTGAAATGCAATTTCTTAATTCTTAACATATGCAATTTCTTAATTTGTAAAATGCAATTTCTCAATTTCAGTTGTAACATGTATTTTTTCCATCCGATACACGAATTTCTACATTTTTTGATTTGTGAAATGTAATTTCTTGATACATGTGTCGACACAATTTCTTAATTTGTTAACGTGTTTTCTTCATTCGTTACATGAATTTCTACATTTCTTAATTTTTAAAATGTAGTCACGTTTTGTGAAATTGCGCCTATGTAATTGTTACCGCTGCTAGTCAAAGAGAAGATGCGTTTCTAAAGAAAAAAATACAAGTTACAAATGATCACAAATCAACATGTTACAAATCAAGAAGTTTGACAAGTCGAAAAGTATTACAAATCTTGAATAAAAAAGTTTCACAATATTCCACACTATGTCGCTGTGAAGCCATGTCAAAACATTTCAAGTATTGTTAAATAATATTAATAAAATTTATGAAGTTTACTGAAGTGGTTCCAGATTTCTTTTTGGAAAAAAAATGACGAAGAATCTGATGCCATGTTATATTTTCGAATACACCTGCAGAGCTATTTATTTTCAATACATTGTAAGTCAGGTTATTTATTTTCAAACTACCACAGAACAAACCTTTGATTTTTGTGATTATCAATACTTAGTTGTTTATTTTCAAAATCCTCCTTCCCCAGAATATCAAATAGTATATTCATACTCAAAATACTCCCGCCACCTACCTCTTTGTACCCAACAAATCAAATGATTTTCTTCTTATTGAACACGAGTCAAAATTGATTGAGATTGTTAGTTTTTTTTTTTTTTAACGTTTAGCGATCAATATTTCATACATGTTTAGACAAGACGCGAAAATAAAAGCCATGTATACAATATCATAACAAGTAAGGAAATGTGGTATGACTGCCAATTTGGCAACTATCAACTGGAGTTATATGAAGTAGTTTTATCAATTATAACTAACCGTGCGGCCGTAAAAAAAAGACAAATATCCATACTGTATATCAGTTATAAAAGGCCACGACAAAAAATGTGAAACAATTAACTAACGGCCTAACAATATTTAACAAACCCATTCTTAAAACTTCAAATATGAGTCGACAGATATGAACAAACAATAACTACTCAACTACATGCTCATGATAATGTGGCAGAATTCCACATGTGCGTGAGCGTTTAAACCCTAAACTTATACAGTCAGTTTTGTAATAGTATAACATAAAAACAACGTTTAAAAGTTCGTTGCAATTGGATTAACCGAAAAGATCGATACGAGACACAAAAACAACTAACATTTACTAAAGAGTATAAACGCGAAGCCCCAAAATAGTAGTATTTGTAGTAACTAAAACTACTAGTGAAAGCCAATTAAAACCAGCATATATATCTTGCTCTTCCGACCTATAGTATCAACAACTGGCGGATCGAGAAATGTTCATAAGGGGGTTTGGGCAAGAGGATACTCGCTCTAATCATGATTCAGTATATTATCAACCCCAACCCCTAAATCCTCCTCTGTCAAGCATTACACAACAAACGGATTAAGTCATAAACACTCTGAAAAACACCCCTACCTTGCACACTTGTACCTTGAAAACATATACATTTGTACGATTACGGTTCTAAGAAACTGGTGGTCCTAATGTTTTGACAAGTACTTGTAGATTTGTCTTCAAGGACCAACAGAGAATAAACAAATTTTAAGATCTCTGCAATATCTTTTATATACAATTTCTAATGATCAGATGTCCTTTTCGGTCAAATATGTATACCAGTAAAATATTGATATTTTTTTAAATAGTTTCAGATTATTTCAAAAAGATAATAGTCTGAGCTTTAAGGCGTATTTGTTTATCTTAATTAAGTTAGAAAAGTCTAAGACAAAATATCACGTACGCAGTAATTTCTTCCAACCATTATTTTGTCTTGACAAAAGATTCCATATTTACAGTTTGCTGACAATTTGCATATAGGCTGTTTTTTGCGTGATTAAATTAAATATTATGTAATAAAAATATACCTTCATGTGCTTCTTTTTTAGTAAAATAAGGTCGAAATTTTGTATATTTGGTCAAAATTCGGATTTATGGAAGTAGTTTTTTCTTTTCGACAGAAATACACAACTTTTTTTGTTTTAAAAGATAAACATGTGCATAATCTATTTTTCAGTGTTAAATTATTGCTTAAAAGGATATATAGAAAAACGCTTCATACGTATAAAATGTATAAATTGATAACTTCATTTGTATTAGGTTATACAATTGGGTCTTTGTTATCAATGTCAAATGACCACGTAATGTTTGAAAAGTAAAAGATGCGTCACGTACATAATTGGTAGTCAGCAACATATACGTCTTTCTTTGATAACATGATAAACAATGTGATTGACTCTTTTAATTCTTAACAATGTTCAAACTCAACACTTGTCATTTGAAAGTTCCCGTAAGTTCCGTCAATGATTCACTGTTGTCATTTTGTAACCAAGGAGCCGCGATGTTGACTTCTTGAAATAAGTTAATGTGCAAATAATGCAAGACATACCTTAAAACTTTATTTCATGCAATATTATCGGAGTGTAGATGGCAATTGTAATGGAAAACCTTTCTGCTTTTACGTTTGTTTTGAAATTTAACGTTACCGTCATAAAACATGTAAATACATTAATAAAATGACGCGGTATTTGAATTATTTTTGATTATGTACATTTTTTCTATCTTTGATGCATTAGTAACAGGCATGGTCATTAATAATATTTTTCAACCAGAAGTTATTACAAACGTCATAGTAGATATGATGTATTGGAGTATATCAAGTCAATCTTCGCCAGGAATTCTCATCGACAAGCCTTATAATGTTTAAAAACAGATTTCAATTCATCGAATTATAAAGATTTACATATTATGGATACTATAGATGAGGCGTTCAAACATCTACGTAAAATCCGGTTAACGGTTATCAAACGATTAGGCATTTAACCGGTTCGGTAAACCTGTAGAATTGGACAACACTAATTTAAACCATTATGTAAACTATACAATAGTTAAGTGAGAAATTACCTGTTTTTATTAACAGTTAAGGTAAGGTTTGCATGAAACCTGGATTTTTTTCTTAGTGATATTATACCAATATGATACATCATTTTGTTCAGGGAGGAGTACCCAATCATTTAATGAAGAAAAATCGAACATCGCCCGTCCCGTTTTTTCAGGTGAAAAGCTCAAAATTCCGATTTTTGACGATTTTTAGGGAAAATTGTATTTGAATTTTTCTGAAATAATAATGTATGCGAGTGACTATAAAAAAATAAAACTAAATAAAACATGTATAAATAATTGTGGTCCATTCATTAATGATAAATTTTAACTAAAAATATCATAAAAAAAATCCTAAAAACAAGATTTTTTTAATTTTTGGGTAAAAAAAACCGTTGCTATGGCAACAAAAAGCCAAAAATATTCCTTTTCCGGGTCCACCGTTTTTGTAAAAAACTGTGAACTTAAGGAATTAACTATTTGCATCATAATGAGCTAATAAAATTGGTATGTCCCCGAACTCGTTTTTACGGAAATGGCCGTTATATGTGTTCATCTTGTCATTTCTGTAAAACACAAAAATATTTTTTTGTTGATCTGCAAAGAAGAAAGTCATCTTTAATAGCATCTTTTTACAAAGAATTATTTTGTCTTTGGGATTGACTATAATCAATGAGAGAAAACAGTGATTAACTTAGGGATGACATCAAAAGATCAATGTAGGATGAAAAGTTTAGTTCAAATAGTTTGGGGTGGGGGGATAAAAGTTGCTGCAAGTTTTGTTAATTTGACATCGATTTTACATATATCCATATCGGTTAATCAATTTTCCCAAATTAAGTTAAGAGGGGGAGGGGGAGGGTCAGTGAACAAACTATGTGAATTAAGGTGTTTTTTTTTATCCTACATTAAACTTTTGATGTCGTCCCTTAACTTTTATGCCCACAACTATCAGTCAGAAGGGGAGGTGTTTAACATTGGTCATACTTGTGTATTAATACATGTACAAGACTCTGATTTTGAAGGAAACACTTATATTCTTTCAGTGCTTCAAACTGTAATATTTTAAATCTTAGAAAAGCATTCAAATTGCCATTAAAAGTAATGAAAATTGCTTCATTGTCCCATGTTTGGTAAATTGTTTGTATGCAGCAATTGGATGAAAAGACATCAGTTTTGACTATATTAAAGTCATTTACAGCAGCCGTGTTTATTCCATTCATTTAAATCTAGACATCAACAAATATTTATGACTAAGCAGGGGAAAGCCTTGCAGGAGAAAGATAGATTACTGATATGATTTGTCCAATTGTTACACATAATGTTCAGATTTGGGGTCTTTGACCAAACAAACAAACTACATGCTCCTATACATGATGAAAGACGAAACAGACGATGGCCTCGGAATACAAATGACCAGCAGTATATGTATTGTTGATATTTAAAATAAGAAATGCAGTTATGTAGACCTGTAATATGTAAATCTTCCACATTTCAATAAATTAAAATCAGTTCAATGAAGTTCACAGGAGTAACAGCACTGTAGTTGAGGAATCCACATCGTCAATTGGCGATTTGATGTTCGCAAATGCAGTTTTACTGTTCACGCGTAGGGGAGACAGTAAAACGGAAATTTGCGACCGTCAAATCAAAATTGATTGTGGGTACTCTTCAACCCCAGTTATGTAATTCCGATTATACTGCATTACAAAAAGAAATAATACGTTAGAGCTTGGAATAAATGGGTAATGTGTCCAGATGATGCCCCCTCTTACATAAACATGAAACATTATAAAGCATTACGTATAAATTTTATAACATTCGGTAAAAGCAAACTAAAGTTGGAGAACAGAAACGAAAAATTCAGAAAACGACCTCATAAAAATTCTCAGAGCGTCGTCACTACTTTATTATGATCTCTTATATACGGAGAAAGACTAAAAACTAACAATTTCCGGGATTTTATAGTGAGTCCGTGCATGTGTAGAGACACATATTACCATCCTTGTTTTTAGATAAATGGATTCAAAGTTGACTTCTGCTGTTGTTTTTCTATGGTCGGGTTGTTGTCTCTTTGACACATTCCCCATTTCCATTCTCAATTTTGATATGCATAGAAGTTTGTTTGATTAGAGGTTGTAAAATGTCCAGTGGCAAATACTTCAGGCATGTTCAGGACGACATAATACAATAGTTGTGTCTTAATACATCCATAAAAATTACTATTAGAACACTCCGTCAGTTGTAAAAGTGATTGATAAAAAAAATATATTTCGAATGATGTAAACGTGTGGGTTGTGTGCGTATTTGTGGACAAACCTTACAAACTATACATTTGAAAAGTTCAAGTTCAACATTCTGTCATTTGAAAAATTATGCAATAAAAATATCTGAGAATATATATGCATCCTCTATAAGTAAAACACATGGCGCATTATATAATTTTTTAAACTAAATTGACTAAAAGTGTCACAAAAATGTGCCGTTTTTCATTCAATCCTGCGTTTCTATAATTTGTATTTATACTGTATAAAAAATCGGAAACGGCGTGCATCAGACTTACAAATTCAATAAAAGAGACAGCTTAACAGTCAGGGAAAAAGTTACCGGGGTTCTTGAAGCAGAATAAACAACATTTCTATCTTGTGAAAGGACAAGAAGGGGACAAGCCATAAAAACACAAGATATTAGACCGATTTCTATTGAAATGAACTTCCCATACATTAGGTTTTTTTTAGGTTTTATGGCGGGAGACAAGAGAAAGGGGACGGGAGAATGGAGAAAGGTATCCCCTGTCCGACCCCTCATAAATCTAGAACTGTAATAGTGACGACATCAAAATTCAAATCTATTCTGTGTTTTTGTGGCAAAAAGCATTGTGCATAAGTTGTATATGTTGGTTGAGGAAAACTAAAGTTAGAGAATGGAAACCAATTTTGTAAAAACGGATCTACACTATGATACGTACATTCGGATCGACGTACAGACAGACAAGGATATAACTCCATGCCCCCTTTGCTACGGCGGGGGCATAAAAATGTACATTTATGAAATAAAATAAAACTCCGCGAAACTTCATGAATGGTTTTTGCACAAAGACGTTATGGCTAAACGTGACGTCATATAAATGAAAACTAACAAACTGAAGGTCATAACGTTACTTGTACGATTCAAATTTTGATAAGATTACATCAAAACGGCGATTTTGAGGTAGGTGTTGTTTTATTTTCGATAATATTGTAGTTATCGAACATTGGTTAATCAAAGCAATTCAAAATGGCGGGTCCCTCCTTTTTTCAATTATTTGAATTCGAGTTATCTCCCTGTGTACGCAAACCTTACCTTAAGTACAGCTTTTTGTAAGAACCAGGCAGAGTGCGATATATGAAGGTTTCCAGATTTTATCTATAATTGGCCTAGTAGAAGCAGTAAATTAATACTGCTAAAAAAAATAGTCGGAAAATATGAGTGCTTGCCATGGTAACGAACACTCTATTTTTTGTTGTTAAGCGTAGTAAAAGCTTTTAAAAACCCGCTTAATCACCACAATTCAGAGCCTGATTGTAATTAGAATTTTTCATTAATGATAATATGTAACATTGATACAACTGGTTTAAGCTAAATTTAAGTGAAGATTGCATATCAGCCAAATTTATAATATTTTTTTTTTTTGCTAAAAAAAATGCATATTTTCAACTTATCTGAAATTGTTTTTTTTTTGTTTTTTTTTGCGAAATTGTTAAATTTTCTATTGTGTTTTTGATTTTGTCAGAAAAGTCCAAATGTGTACAGAATAATTAGCACTGATGTTATGAAGTTTGGATGAGACTTTACCAAATCAAATAGAAAAATGCGTGGGATTTTTTTTAGTGTTATCACTGTAGCAACCATGTTTTTCCTTGGAAACGAATTTTTTATTTGAAGAATATTGCAGTTTTTTAAAAGAGCTTAAATGTCATGTATTGTTTCATAACTGATAAGAAAATACATAAAAGCTAACGTAAACTTTAAAATTACTATCGTATAGTGTTGTTGACTTCAATTGTTGCCATGGAAACACATATTATACATAGCAACATCCACCCAAAAACTGCATAATTAGAAATATATGTAAAAAAGTACATAAGTAGAGGGTGATTATTTTTAAATTGGAATATGACCTCATGCGTTGCTTCATACACAGTCTTTTCTTTTTTTCAGACGGTTCATTTACTGTAATATATGATTTAACATTGGGGTTGGGTGGTTTGGAAAAAAGGGGGTATATGATTTTTTTAAATGTATTATACAAGAAGATAATTGCGTTTGTTCGGAGTTTGCTTCAAGTTCATCATCCGTTAATCAATTTTTGAAAGTAAACAGTTAATGAACTTCATGGGATTGCAATAGCCGGGTTAACCTGTCTTATGGTAAGGCATGATAGATATGGCTCTTAACAATTGCAAGAAAATTCTAAATTTCGTAAGGCCCCGACTGACATGATATTCCACCAGCATAAATCACAAAATTGACCTGTAACATAATATTAAGCTTACAAACCAATAATATAATCATTTGATGAAAGCATTTCTAAACTGAAGTGTGATGGACGGACGGATAGACGGACATACAAATTTTACAAATTTTAAGTTGGTGGTGACTTAATAAATAATTATAGTCAATTGGTTATCGCTCATATCAGAGGTGCAGTATAATCGAAAATTCAAATATATAGCTGTTAACATATCAATAATAGCTAAAACGCAATTGGATTTCAGGATTTCCGTAATAGACAAATAGATACATCTGCTGAGTTGGTAATAACTATTACCGGCAAAGCTATCAAATCATTGTGTAAAATAATTGTATTACATGTAATTATGAATCATTCCTTAGTATGCGTCATTCTACATATTTCTCATAATTTCATGATTTCGATAACAATATATCTTGTTTTAAGTGTGTTGGGGTTGGTGGGGAGGGGGTTGGTGGGGGGGGGGGGGGGGGCAGCTGAAGCACACTTATCATCCTTCTGAAATCCCCCTCCTCTCCTTTAAGATAGTAAACATGTAAAAAGATATCATTATTTTAGGTTGATTTTTCCAAAAAAAGATCGTTTTGCTATTCTCAACTTTTGAAAATTGTTTTAAGATACCGTTCTTTATTATATATTTCATTTTGTTTCAATAGTTGATTTTACTTGCTGAATAGCAAGTTGTCCTACAACAAAGTAGGTTACCTGTCAAAATATTATATGATCAAGATTCATTACTCTGTAATATACACACAGTATTGTACAATAACAGTGTTTACTTAGTAAAACTGTAAACTCTGAGTGTTGTTCATTTGTTGGCATATAAAATATAATATAGTTTACTTTAAATATTCACTTACCTTCAGATCAATTCAAAAACGTCTTACCTTGGCGAGATATGACTGAGTAATTCTACAATAAGTCGTGGTTTCTTTTATACGAATGTTGATATGTTCGTACGTGTCAAAACCAAGCCTATGCTGCCTCAAACAGTAGCATATGCATCACAAGAAAAAAAAAGTCATGTAATTAAGTATATTTCCACACCTAGAAATTTATATTTAGAACAAGAATGTAACACATTGTAATTTTGTATTCAACAAATATGTTTTTAAATCGATTACAATGTATTATAAAATATCAAGTTACCAACTTACATGTATTTCAATAAATTAAGACAAACAGTAAATTATATAATAGATTTCAGTTAAAGAAGGTGTGGTGATCGTTGGTCATTTTGTCCATTAAAGACATAATGTTCAAAATTGCATATAATAATGATGTAAAGATACATTTTTCAAGTATAACTATTGGTTCTCTTATAGAGTGTAATGCAAGCCTATGGACTATTGACTATAAAATTTTCTCTATTCAAGATTTAAAAGCAAATACATGCCTTTTGTTGCTTGCAAAAGCATTATTCAGTAAATATGATTTTATGATAATTCCTGCTTGAATTTCGATTTTACATAGATATAGGAAAATGTGGTGTGAGTGCCAATGAGACAACTCTCCATCCAAATAACAATTTAAAAAGTAAACCATTGTAGGTTAAAGTACGGCCTTCAACACGGAGCCTTGGCTCACACCGAACAACAAGCTATAAAGGGCCCCAAAATTACTAGTGTTAAACCATTCAAACGGGAAAACCAATGGTCTAATCTATATAAACAAAACGAGAAACGAGAAACACGTATATTTAACATAAACAAACGACAACTACTGTACATCAGATTCCTGACTTAGGACAGGTGCAAACATTTGCAGCGGGATTAAACGTTTTAATGGATCCAAACCTTCTCCCTTTTTCTGAAACAATAGCATAACATCACAACATAGAAAAACATACGATAAAATATCAATTGGCAGACTTAACTCAATCAAAAAACGTATGATTACACAATGAACGAATAAATTTGATCTACGATATCTGAATATAAATGCACAGTTAACTAAATATTAGAGTCAAACATTCATGACCAAAAAGCTAACAAACAAATTCAAACACACTGAGAAATATTTAACCAATCAATGTTCACTTTAGAAAAAAACGTTTTTTTATAATCTTGAAGTTTATACAAATGTTGTAAGAATAAGTGAAAAATTGAAGATATTACAAATAATCAAAGCTGGTGTACAGACAAGATCCATATAAATAAAAAATAACAAAAAAGCATTATAAACAGTATCAACAGGTCGAATTAACAAGAAAATACGTTTTGAGAGTACTCGCAGTTACTGACAGCTAGTTAAAAGCCAAAACCAATTAATAGTAAAAAATCATGCATCAGAGACTAAAATCGACTAAAACACATCACAGGGATTTAGTATTTTAACGTCATCAATAGTCAAAGAAGACATGACTTGTGCAATGCCAAAAATAAATGTATCGACAGGTAGTAGTATAGTGAAGAGCGACTTCTATAGAAATAAAAGTTAACGTGTCTGTGTCTCTATACGTCTCGCCTCAAAAGATAATGAAATTTAGTTATGTTTTAATTTGCTAATGACAAAATCAATATTAGTGCCAATGTGGACTATATTCAAAGATCTAATTGCAATATTGGTACGATAACCCTTACTTATAAGTTTGTTTAAAGGTTCGATGAGTTAACAAGGATCACATAGTGATTTCCTCGCTTTAAGTACAATAGTACCATAAAATTTAGGATGTGAAATACCATTTTTAATAAGCTTTCTACAGGTATAGCCAAATTTACTAAATCTAGTAAAATCTTTGTATCTATGAAAGAATTTAGTAAAAGTTTTAAGTAATTTATGGTATCGAAATCCCTGACACAACAATTTACCAGTGATGCATTGATTACGTTCGTTAAAATCTATGACATCAGAACATACACGGGCAAACCGAACGAGTTGCGATATATAAACACCGTATGATTGAGCCAAAGGCACATCGCCGTCTAAAAAAGGAAAATTAACAATAGGAAATGAAAAATTGTCTCTTTTGTCGTAAATTTTAGTGTGAAGTTTCCCGTTTGAAATTGAAATGTCTAAAGCTAGAAAAGGACAACTGCTGCTGTTTATGTTAGATTTAGTTAAAGTAAGTTCGTTTGGGTAAATTTCTGAAGTATATTTAGAGAACTCTGGATTATTCAACGAAAAAATATCATCCAGATAACGGTAGGTATTTTTGAATGTATCAACCAAATGTAACAATGATGGGTCTTTACTGAGTTTGGTCATAAACTGAGATTCATAGCAATATAGAAATAAATCTGTTATTAAAGGGGCACAGTTGGTGCCCATAGGAATACCTACTACCTGACGATACACTTTATCGCCGAAACGTACATAAATGTTATCAAGCAGAAAGTTTAAAGCTTTAAAGTTTACAGTATGTTTTTCGTTGTCTTCTCTTTCTTGATAGTTTATTTCGTCATCAAATATTTTGTGTTATCTAATTTACATTTACTTCTTTCAAGGTAACTGAAACTTTAATTGAAATAGGCTAAATTCCTAATTAAAGACCGATAACTCTTTATAAAACATTTACCCACTAGTATCTTAAAAAACAAGTGTGTGAACTTTAATAGGTCACCAAGTGTTTCTAAAAAAAATGGCATCCACATTGCATTGGCGGAACTCTGTTGAAAAGGAGTCGGTTGTTTTACGGACTGGAATGTCCTTTCTCGGATTTGCTTTTATATTTTTATATGATATGACGTCTCATGAGTTATCTTTTTTAAGCCGAGTGCAACTAAATCTTAAATTGTCAAGATATACATGATTGTTTTCTTTACACTGCAAACAGAAAAGTAAAATCACAAACTAGGAGGAAAATCTAATAGGGAAATCCATATTCACATGGCAAATGCAAATGACAAAACACATCTAAAACGAATGGACAAGAACTGTCATATTCCTGACTTGGTACAGACATTTTCGAATGTAGAAAAAGGTGGATTAAATCTGTTTTTATAGCGCTAAACCTGTCACTTTGATGACAGTCTCATCCAATATATGTTTTTAGTCCAAACGCAATATTTTTGAAATATCCAAAATGTAGATTTGAATGTTGACGGTGTATGAATAAAATATTGAAATTACACTTTTGTGAAAAAATCGATAAATCCTTACCAAGAATTGTTATCAATCTCATTCATGTGTATTCAATGATTATATTACCTTATAAGGTATATTAATTATATACTATAATCAAAAAGCATAATTTTGCGACATAAATTTTCAATATACATATAACAGATATCATCAGCATTGAACATCGCAATATGTGTACAAGAAACAAACTAATATTGTTTGTCTAAGAACACAGTAAAATGAAGATATCGGTGACAAACAGTCATAATCAATAGTTATCTTAGTCATGATTTTGTACATAAAAGTGACTGAGCTGTAAGATGAATTTCTATATTTTATATTTATATCAACAAATCAACTTTCTGAATCAAGCAAGTTAAAATTCAATTGGTACAGATATCGATATCGACGAACTCGATACAATGTCGTAATCGGCGGTATCGTTTGACTTAACATAATTTGTTTGTCTGCTTAAGGTTGATGCCATCGAATTTAATTTGATATCGACTAGTTCTATAACATATCGATAATTTAAATTTAGATATATATACCTGTTTACGTCGTCAATACGTTTACAGTAGTAAACCGCTGTTCAATTGTCACAAATCGATTGAGAAAAAAAAAACAATCTGTGTTACAAACGAAAACCGAGGGAAACACACCAACTATAACAATATATAAGAGGAAAACAACAAACTTTTTTTTATTAAAATGTCGAATTTTTAAATAAAAAAAAATATATTGAAAGTTACTTATTCAAACAACCCTCTACATTTTTTGATAGGTGGTGCAATATTTTGTCTCTCATGTTACCATGTTCAACAGAAATTGTGGGTTATTAAGAATAGGTTAAGATAACATGTTGAGCTTGTTTTCCGTAGCCGATTAGTTGGTGTTCAAGAATATAAACCTCTATATATATAATTTATTCTGTGAAATAATATATCATTTGCCAATTTTCCAGGTTGTTTTTCAAGTGTTATAAAATAACCACCAGTAATACAAGTTTAAGATATCAATTCATTTTGTTCAGCATTCAAATAAATCCAAATCAAGTAAATCCCTCACATGTAATACAATTGAAAATAGAAATGGGGAGTGTGTCAAAGACACAACAACCCGATCATAGAAAATCCAAAGGCAAAACGTCACCAACAGGTCTTCAATGTAGCGAGAAATTCCCGCACCCGGAGGCGTCCTTCAGCTGGCCCCTAAACACTGTCATACTAGTTCAGTGATAATGAACGCCATACTAATTTCCAAATTGTACACAAGAAACCAAAATAAAAAAAGTACAAGATAAACAAAGGCTAGAGGCTCCTGACTTGGGACAGGCGCAAACATGCGGCGGGGTTAAACATGTTTGTGAGATCTCAACCCTCCCCCTATACCTCTAGCCAATGTAGAAAAGTAAACGCATAACAATACACACATTAAAATTCAGTTCAAGAGAAGTCTGAGTCTGATGTCAGAAGATGTAACCAAAGAAAATAAACAAAATGACAATAATACATAAATAACAACAAACTACTAGCAGTTAACTGACATGCCAGCTCCAGACTTCAATAAAACTGACTGAAAGATTATAATTTCATCATATGAACATCAGGCACAATCCTTCCCGTAAGAGATTTAGTATCATACCATCATAACATATATGAGAAGAACATAACCCGTGTCATGCCAACAACTGTTTTTTTAATAAATGTGTTTAGTTCCGATGCAAAGACCTTATCAGTGAATCAATATTAACGCCAAAATATGCAATCTTTAATGACCTGACAACAGTATCGTAACTATATCCCTTCTTAATAAGTCTATTCAAAGGTTTCGTTAGTTTCTGAGGTGAATACTGACACCTTTATGCTTTATAAAGAATATTTCCATAAAAAATTGGATGTGAAATACCTGAACGTATAAGAAGTCTGCATGTTGAGCTATATTTACGAATGATGTCCTTATGCCGATGATAAAATTTAGTAAATGTTTTGATTAGTTTGTGATATCGAAAACCCTGGTGTAATAATTTTTCAGTAACACATAAATTTCTCTCGTTAAAATCTAAAACATTGTTGCATACACAAATCGTACAAGTTGAGATATATAAACACCGTAACATGGTGACAAGAGAACGTCACCATCTAAAAATGGATAATTAACGATAGGAAATGAAAAATGATCTCTTTTATCATAAATTTTAGTATTCAGCTTTCCGTTAGTGATATAGATATCAAGATCGATGGAAGGGCAGTGGTCATTGTTAGTATTAGATTTATTTAAAGTAAGTTGAACAGGATAAATTTCTTTAATATGCATACTGAAGTCGTCATTATTGAGAGCCAAAATATCATCCAAATATCTAAAAGTATTATTAAATTTGTTTATAAGATGTTGTTTCGATGGGTCTTTGCTTATTTTTGTCATAAATTGTAACTCATAACAATACAAAAACAGATCCGCAATAAGTGGTGCAAAGTTAGTCCCCATTGGAATTCCAATAATCTGACGATATACGAAATCCCCAAAGCGAACAAACATGTTATCTAGTAAAAATTCAAGGGCATATATAGTATCAAAGCATGTCCAATTGACATAGTTTTTTGTTTACTGCTACTAAAAAATGACCTAAAAGAGGCTTGAAGACGAAATAAATCTATTTTTGTAAGGTTTTTTGTGTAGCTTCGGAAGCCAATACATAGATGGGACTTTCATTGTATTTGGCTCTGCTTGTTAAGCGGTAGCTAAAAGTTTATGTTTGTTACAGATGTCGTTTTCTGAAAATGTAGTCAGTTGGAATGTTGGTGAATTGGTGATTTCTTTTTTCAGAACCTCAATGTAAAATTTACGTAAAAAAATAATAATATTATTAGCAGCTTTATCGGCCGGGACGAAAAGAAATTCCTTTGCTAGTTCTTTAAGTTTGTGTTTGATACGAGAAATAGGTTTATTGTGGTTATTGTTAATAGTAAAATGTTCTTTAAAATGTTGAATACGTATATTAACTATCTTCATTACTGAATTAAAAAAAAAAGAGTCCAAAGATTTTAGTTATTTTATTTTATACGTTTTCATTTTCATATATGAAATTCTATTCAAATACTTATTCTTTTAATGGTATATTGAAAATTTCGTATTATTATTATTTATTTTTTTTATATTTTTTTGTTGTTCAACTTTATAAATATGTATATGTATCATTTCTTGGAGGCTTTAAAGGAGCATATCTCATGCTACTCGTTCAATTAGGTCTACTTTATTTCAGGGATATTATTTTCCCCCTATTCATTAATACATTTTATAATTTATTTAGGTTTTGTCTTATTTAGGGTGATAATTAAGTGTTTGTTTGTACCTGTTGGAATCTACCGCAGGAATTTCATTTTTCAAATTTATATTTGTCTGGGCTCTACCAGTCAGGTTCTAATACATGTAGTACCTGTTGGGATCTACCACAGGAATTCTCACTTTTCAAAATTTATACCTGTCTGGGCTCTACCACTCAGATTATAAAAGTGCCTGTTGAGATCTACCGCAGGTATTCTCGTTTTTCAAATTTATACCTGTCTGGGCTCTACCAGTCAGGTTTCTAAACTTAATTTTTCACCTGTCAGGGCTCTACTACAGGTTCTTAAAATTGCATAATTAAGACAATTTACTTTTTAATTTATTCAAAATTATTATGAGTAGGTTGTGTTTTTCATTTGGTTATTCTAATTAGTTTTACTGTAAGTTTTATCTAGTAGCCCCCTAGAAAGGCAAATGATACATTTATTATTATTTTCATATTTATTCTGTATAATAAATAGACTAAGAAGTGAATATGATATAAGTATACTGTGCATACAATGGTGTCTTAGTATGTTAGTTCGTTAATAAAATTAGAATATTCATTATCAAGTTTTGCGTATATCAAGTTTCCAGTATGGCAGGATAAATGTTCCATTCTATTTTTTTTATTTTTTTTATTGATCTTTTTGGTGTTCAAACTACAGTGCATACATACATGCATACATTTTTACAATACATAAGTGATTGACCTATGGCATAGTCATACTATTGATATTTTTCGAATAAGACATAGTAAAAATTTACAAGTAAATGATGTGAATAATCGGTATATGATACAAGTAAAGGATACCTTGGAATACATATAGGATCATATCGAGAATAATTTTAATTAAATAACTTCCATAAACCCCCCCCCCCCCCATCTGTTGACAAATAATTTCGTGCTTGTCTTTAGAAAGATATACATATTATAATATCTCCAGACGGCTTTTCAAAAATTTGAGAATCGCTTTCACAGATATGAACAATCTGTCTAATTGTGTGTACTTTACATAATCAATGTAATATTTTGCCTGTAGAATACAATAGTTTAACACCAAGTTATCAGAATTCAATATACCAAAAATGACACTGTCTTTATTCAAAAATATTTGTATTAAAAAAACTAAATGCCATCAATTAGAAAATTCTCTCCAAAATTGTTTTATTTCTATACATTCAAACAATTTATGCTCTATAGTTTCTATTTCTTTACAACTGGCCCATTCATTAGTTAAAGAAAGTTTATATTTTTCAAGGAAATTGACATTGCACAAAATATAGAAATCAACGACAACGGAAGCCCGCAATGAACGGTGTTTTAATCTTTTGCTGACGACAACTTCCAAATCTACGCAGGACTAGGATTCTTTGAGGTAAAAAGTTACGAAATATATCAAAGTAGTTCACATTTGGGTATGGTGGTCCTGAGATCAAATAAGGTGTTCAAACTTGGAGTATTTTAGTTGGGTGCAAAACTCTGAAGGGAATATCCGCCAAAATTATACAATTCTTAATTTGTGAAATGCAATTTCTTAATTTGTAAAATGTAATTTCTTAATTCCAGTTGTAACATGTATTTTTTTCCATCCGTTTCACGAATTTCTACATTTCTTGATTTGCGAAATGTTATTTCTTGATACATGTGTAAACACAATTTCTTAATTTGTTAACGTGTTTTCTTCATTCGTTACATGAATTTCTACATTTCTTAATTTTTGAAATGTAGTCACTTTGTTTTAGTCACGTTTTGTGAAATTGCGCCTGTGTAATTGTTACCGCTGCCAGTCAAAGAGAAGATGCGTTTCTAAAGAAAAAAATACAAGTTACAAATGATCTCAAATCAACATGTTACAAATCAAGAAGTTTGACAAGTCGAAAAGTATTACAAATCTGGAATAAAAAAGTTTCACAATATTCCACACTATGTCTCTGTGAAGCCATGTCAAGACATTTCAAGTATTTTTAAATAATATTAATAAATTTTATGAAGTTTACTGAAGTGTTTCCAGATTTCTTTTTGGAAAAAGAAATGACGAAGAATCTGGTGCCATGTTATATTTTCGAATACACCTGCAGAGCTATTTATTTTCAATACATTGTAAGTCAGGTTATTTATTATTTTCAAACTACCACAGAACAAACCTCTGATTTTTGTGATTATCAATACTAAGTTATTTATTTTCAAATCCTCCTTCCCCAGAATATCAAATAGAATATTCATATTCAAAATACTCCCGCCACCTCCCCCTTTTAACCCAACAAATCAAATGATTTTCCTTTTATTGAACACGAGTTTAAATTGATTGAGATTGTTAGTTGTTTGTTTTAACGTTTAGCGACCAATATTTCATACATGTTTAGACAAGACGCGAAATTAAAAGCCATGTATACAATATTATATCAAGTAAGGAAATGTGGTATGACTGCCAATTTGGCAACTATCAACTGGAGTTAATATATGAAGTAGTATTATCAATTATAACCAACCGTGCGGCCGTAAAAAAAGACAAATATTCATACTGTATATCAGTTATAAAAGGCCACGCCAAAAAAAGTGAAACAATTAACACGAAATAAACGACCGGCCAAACAATATTTAACAAATCCATTCTAAAAACTTCAAACATGAGTCGACAGATATGAACAAACAATAACTACTCAACTACATGCTCATGATAATGTGGCAGGATTCAATATGTGCGTGAGCGTTCAACCCCTAAACTTAAACAGTCAGTTTTGTAATAGTATAACATAAAAACAACGTTTAAAAGTCCGTTGAATTGGATTAACCCAAAAGATCGATACGAGACACAAAAACAACTAACATTTACTAAAGATTATAAACGCGAAGCACCAAAATAAGAGTATTTGTAGTAACTAAAACTACTAGTGAAAGTCATTTAAAACCAGCATATACATCTTGCTCTTCCGACCTATAGTATCAATCACTGGCGGATCGAGAAATGTTCATAAGGGGGTTTGAGCAAGAGGGTACTCGCTCTAATCATGATTCAGTATATTATAAACCCCAACCCCTAAATCCTCCTCTGTCAAGCATTTCACAACAAACGGATTTAGTCATAAACACTCTGAAAAACGCCACTACCTTGCACACTTGTACCTTGAAAACATATACATTTGTACGATTAAGGTTCTTAGAAACTGGTGGTCCTAATGTTTTGACAAGTACTAGTAGATTTGTCTTCAAGGACCAACAGGGAATAAACAGATTTTAAAATCTCTGCAATATCTTTTATATACAATTTCTAAAGATCAGATGTCCTTTTCGGTCAAATATATATATCAGTAAAGTATTGATAATTTGTTTAATAGATTCAGATTATTTCAAAAAGAAAATATTCTAAGCTTAAAGGCGTATTTGTTTATCTTAATTAAGTTAGAAAAGTATAAAGACAAAATATCACGTACACAGCAATTTCTTCCAACCATTATTTTGTCTTGACAATAGATCCCATATTGACAGTGTGCTGACAATTTGTATATAGGCTTTTTTTGCGTGATTAACCCAAATATGTAATAAAAATATACCTTCATGTGCTTCTTTTTTTTTTAGCAAAATAAGGTCCAAGACCACAACTATTTCGTAGTGCATTTCTTTTAGAACATAAATGAAAATAAAAAAAATCCCACCTGCGCTTTCTCAAAGAAACTTTTACAGTGTGTTGTACTGCTTTTGGGACAAATTATATCAAAATGATAGAAAACTCAAAATATGGACAATTTTATGTTTAGGACGTCTTGAAATCTTTTGATAGCTTCCGAAGTGCTACATTTGAAATTTTAAACTTTTTTCAGCTGGACCATATCACTACTTTCCTTTAAAATTCTGGACCCAAAATTTTTTACAGTGTAATTTAACCCCCCTACTTGCAATTTGAGGCATTAAACATGGAGAAATAAATTTGGAAGGCGTATAAAAAATATTGGCAAGTAACCCACTGTCAACACTAGGGACTATATTTGTGAACAACGAAAATCAAGGGACGACAATGGTGGTCTCGGACCATAAGGTCGAAATTTTGTATATTTGCTCAAAACGATTTGTGGACGTGTTTTTTCTTTTCCACAGAATAAATAACTTTTTTGTTTTAAAAGATAAACATGTGCATAATCTGTTTCTCATTGTTAATTATTTGTAAATTGTGTTTTATATATAAAATGTAGTTTAAATTGGTGCAATGTGTTTTTTCAAATGATTCATATTTTTTAACGGAAGATAACTATTGAACACGATTTTTTTTATTCTTTTTAAACTAAAAAAAAGTTTTAAATGTCTGAATATCTATATTATTTTCTTTTTATTAGACATAATTTGGACTAATTTGCACACTCTGCACTTTCAGGCCCTCCTTTTTGCTACCTTCAGTCCTGTTACCAAGGACATATGTAAACATATGGGCTAAATTTATATATTTATTTGTTAAGCTCATGTGGCTCCAGTAGATTAATAAACTTTAATACCGCATTCCCACTAGGCAACGATCGCTTTACGATCTGTGAAAAAAAGTCAATTTTGACAATCACAGTAAGGTCGTATCACGGTCGTGGTGAGGTCTTCAAGATCGTGATTATCCCGAATTTTTCAAAGGGGGGCGATTTTTTAAAAATTTTTGAACCTTTTTTTGTCTAAAAAACATAAAATAAGTGTAAAATGTAATTTTTAAACGGTTCGTTACATGTGACATGTATATTTTATAGTTGCTGTTAAATGTAAGGGTTGGACATTTTTGATGTTGTATTCTCCCCATAAATTGTGTATCATAAAATTATAGTATGGGTCAAAAGCTATGAACTGATATATTTGATGTGGGACTTCAAAAAATAGACATGGACCATTCTCGCTTGTTGTATGTTAAGTAGGTATAAACAAGATACACACCGCGCTATTCGATTAATTTTACAATACGACCGACACGAGTTCAAAAAGACAAAGAAGCAATTTCTATACAAATGTTTGGTTGATATGTTTTACCGTACAAAATTGAAAATTAACCAAAGGCTACGAATGAGTCTCAAATGACAACGAATTTATGAATGACAGTCAACAAATGGAGACATAAAGGCCACACCCAGCATGCAGATTCTAGTCTGATCTTGATAAAAGTATTCAATATATCAGTTCATGCAAACCCCCGTCCCCAAAAAAATACGCCCGTTTTTTATTCATTATGTTCATTTAATGCTATATTATTCTTTTGGAAATTTTCGTTTCTATTAGCCAAAAAGTGGCCAAGATTATTGTTTTCAATCCAAATACGGCCAGAATTTTTGTTTAAGGCAAAAAGTAGAGGAAGATTTGTTTTCTCAAATATTTCAGACTGCCTCTTCAAACAAATGGTTCGTACATTTACCTTGCACTTTAAATCTATCCAGAGCTTATATTGACTGGGGATAATTATTCAGCTATGTTATTTTAAAATAGGCGCGGGCGTTTGGGGTTAAACATAATTTTGTAGGTAAATAATATTAATGTGGGACTTTTTTTCATGAGAGTATAGTAGATTATAACTTACTGTTTGGTTGAATTGAGTAATAGAAGTCAATACGTTTTTGCTCACTCCTTTGTCGCTTTGAAGGTGTCATGATTTTTCATGCTCAGAATTGCAAATGTGTTCCTGTATTTTGAATTTCAAAACGACTGAGAGACGTTTTTTCGACGAACTGGTCAACTCAACCATACCGAATCTATCTACTGTGATGCGAATTTCATATAAGGGAGAGGTTTAGCGCTATAAAACCAGGTTCAATCCATCATTTTCTACATTTGAAAATGCCTGTACCAAGTCAGGAATATGACAGTTGTTGATCATTCGTTTGATGTGTCTTATCATTTGAATTTGCCATTTGATTAGAGACTTTCCGTTTTGAATTTTCCTCGGAGTTTAGTACTTTGCCATTTTATTTTTGACATAATCAGTAATTACTGGCAAAAAAAATTCTTTATATGTAAAGAATTGTCTCCTAAAAATTAAATACACGGGGAAAAGGCAAAGTTCACGAAGTCTAGACTTATCAATCCTTTACAAAAAAAAAAGGTCCTCTACGCCCCCCTTTGGATCCGCCAATGCACGCAGGTACTGATAGCTTGTTCAAAGCCAATAACAACTAATAAACAAATCAAGCATCAAAGACTAAATTCGTACCAAGATTTCTGTATATGTTGATTGAGACCCGTCGGAAAGAAATGCACCACTATCATTCTGTGTAACAGATTGTCATTGTTGCGTCAACCAGATTGATTTCTTGTTTTACTTCATTTGAATTTCAAAAGTGTAAGAAAATTGATTTCTTGTCCAAAAATACCGTGTTTTGCACTATTAAACATTTCTTTCTGTTTTTTAAAACATGTTAAATGTTTATAATTACATGATTGTGTAAATATACATTCAAACATTAGATGAATTGCATTAATTTCAAACGTGCCAGAAAAAATGCACATATTCGAATAAGCTGACAATAATTCAAGTGAAACAGGGATAGGGATAAACTGTAAAAGAAAAGTAAGAGTATCTATACTAATAAACGAAAATACCTCATATTGTGTGTCGCCTCTCTTCCTTCTACAATAAATTAATTATCATGCCTCTGTGTTCTTTATAGGAACATGTATAGTCGCATTTGTCATCTTTTCTTATGATTATTCAGTTCGGGTTATTTTGGGAGGAAAACGAAAATAAAGGTGTCAGACCAAAATAACTCCCGGCTTTCGGCAAATCTTAAATAAGTGTACTATGTAGCGCATTAATTCTGAATTTTTGACGCATAGACAAGTGAATGGTCTATATATATTTCACCAAAAGTTTCATTTCAGCATATTTGTTTGTTAGTTTAAGTAAACAATGACATCAAAAACACTATTTTGTGTCAGAGTTAGAGCGTAGCCAAATTTGAACATGTTCAAAACAATCGTGGTGCGGTCTTTGGTGCGGTTATTGTTGAGAACGTAGGAAGATCGCGGTATAAACGTAGTTTCTCTAATTAATCGTCAATTTATTCCTTTCTGCACCCATTGTATAAACAGAAATTTAATCAACGTGTAGTTCGTTTGATCTCAGTACATCATTGGTTAAAATCCGATGATGACGTCGATGTTTCTTCCTCTCTTTTGAAATTCCTATTGTAAAGGCACGGAAAAAGGTGACCATGTCTGATGACGTCACATAGAAAGATCACATCTTATGGCATATCATTCGAAAAGAAGGAATGAGTTTGCCTGCATAATCATGATAATGTTAGAAAATCATTAGAGAAACAGATTCTACCACCAAATCTCGTGTAATACGATATTTATCCACTCTCGACAGTTCAATTTTAAATATTTTAAACGCTCGCACAAGCCTCGCGTTTTAAATCTGAAAATTTACCTGTCTTGAGTGGATAAATATCGTATTACACTCGATGCAGTGATAGAATCTACATATAATCGTGGCAAGAGCGTGCTTTTAATCGGAATTTTTAGCTTTTTCTTGAAAAAACAGGATGTGTACTATTCATTTTTAGCCATGTCATTGTCAGTTTGTTTTAGATTTATGAGTTTGACTGTCCCTTTGGTATCTTTCGTCCCTCTTTCATTCTAGTTGAACATTTCCTTTTCTACTCTAAGTATCTATAGAAGTATAGATAAATGTGGTATGATGCATGAAACTAGTTATTGTCTATAAGGACACATCAACTGTTCTTGTGGTATGGTATATGAGACTTGTTAGGTTTTGGTTGGAGACTTCTACTTGTTCTATGTGGTATGGTACATGAGACTTATTAATGTAATTTAGAAGACATTTACGTTTTTATGTGGAATGGTGTATGAGAATGGGTAACATTTATTAGGAGACACCTATTGTTTCTTGTGGTATGGTATATGAGCCTTGTTAGTATTCTTTATATATAAGACTTGTTAGTGTTCTTTAGAAGACATCTACTGTTTTATTGGTATGGTATTTAAGACTCATCAGTGTTCAAGGAGACTTATTGTTTTGACAGTCATAGGAATGTGTTAAAATCGAAAGTGGGAAATCGGACTGTCAAAAAAAAAAATTGGAATTATTTTTGTTATGGACTCGTATCGATGTTTTTGGTTTTAAATTTTGTTCTTTGTGATTTTCAGTTTTAAGTGTCATTGTTGTTTATGAGGATTACATTCTTTTTTAGCAAAATCGTGTTTGAAATTCAACATTCTATGTTCAGTCTAGTTTAGGGGTAGGGAAACATCCGAAAATTAAAAAAATTGGCATGACGTATTGTAAGATAAAACTTAATTACTTGTTTCTTATATCGTAAAAACAAGAAAAGTATGTATTGTGGAATAATTCTTATATCATTTGCATATCTGTAAATACTTAAATTGGATTGGTCAAGTAGATTTTTTCTCTTGTTTACACTTCGATAAACCATGTTTCCGAAACTACTATTGTAATCTATTCATGCGCAATACACATTCTTGCAGGGATACTGGGATTTTCAGGCAGTTGATATTATAAAACAATTGCATAACAGTTGTTTCTATTCTAATGCATATATAACCAAAAATAAAGAAATAAAATAAAATAAATGCACTAAAGCTTCGAAAATGTATAAAAAATTAAATTTAAATAAAATTCCGGGAAATTTCACGAATGATTTTGGCGAATTTACGTCATGGCAAAACACGACGTCATACGATTATTTCGTTACTTGTATGCTTCAAATTCGGATAGTATCTAATTAAAATGAATTTTTTGAGGTAGGTGCTAGTTCATTTTAGATTCTGCTGCATTTATCGTACATTTATTTTTTAAGAAAGTCAAGATGGCGGCGTACTCCGTAGTTACGACATGCCATTGTGCTTCTGATGGTACATATAGTAGCCATCAAAGTAATAATGTAAATTAATATTCGCGTATGTTTGGCTGAAGAATTATAAGGATTAAACACATTTTTTCTAGAGGTTATTGATGTGTAAACCGGGTCTCTAACTCACAAACTTGACATAAAAGTCCTTCGGACTTTTATTTAGTTTGTGAGTTAACCGCCCCGGTTTACACATCAATAACCTTTAGAAAAAAATTGTTTAATCCTATAATATCATCATACAATAGTTCAGAGAAATTATTCTATAACGGAAAAGTAACAGAACTCGAATAGTGCTTGACAATGGACTAAGTAATTCAGAATATATATTTATTACTAGGCTGTAAAAAAATGTCTAACGTGGCGCTGATGTCAAATTTCAGTACATTTAAATATGACTTATGACTTTACAATGATTTTTCATCGCTAGCAAGGTTTGTATTTAAGACTGTTCGCTGTTCGAATGTCTGTGTGTCTTGTCAAACTCTAAAAGTATGTCTGCCTGTTAATTAATTTTTTGTTTTTTGTTTGATTTGAATAATAATAGTGAACTTATATAATTATTATATAGAGAGTATAAAAAAGGTGTTATTCGACAAAAGACATCAGTCTATCATAACCAGATGATGGAAAAAGCAAACAAAGACTAATGTCAGGTAAAAAGATTACATAACATTTAACGAATAAGCAACTTTTGGTAAATTGTTTAAGTAAATTAAGTTAATTAGATTTACTTGCATATTTGACTGAGCTAAGATTTATCTGATGGAATACTCTGTTACAGTAAAGTCTGTTTAAACCGAACTTTTTCTGAACAATGCTGAACTTAAGAATTCGTTCGGTTTTGGCCTATGTTCTGTTTTATCAGATTCAGAAACACATGGTTGGTTTGTACAGGTTTTTGATTTATACAGGGTTCAGTTTATCCATTATTCACTGTATTACCCTTTTTATTGTATTGAACATATTCAGATAACAAGAATACTGTTTGTAAAAAAATATTGGAAAACTTACCACAATGTGTAATAGAAGACCTACTGGTAGAAAGATAAATTTTAGAATAAAGTGGCTACTTTAATAGCAAGTTAAAAAAAAAAATTTGCGTAGTTTATATCATCGATTAGTGACATATGTTGATTGTCTGCCTTAATATTTACTGAATCTGCAAATATTCTTAAACGTGTTACTTGTTTGATCTGTTACTTAAATATTTTTCACGTCTTGATCGATATTGTAATTTAATCAGCAAAGTAATACATAATTTACAAAAAAGTAGGATTGCCATGAGACAATTCTGACCAAGAGAGAAAATGACACAAAATAGTACTAGTATTAGTGATAGGTGCAGTGTGGCCTCGAACAATACGTAAAGGCCAAACTACATAGTCAGCTATAAAACACTCCAAAATGACAAATGTTAAACTATCCAAACGAGAAAAATTAATTGCTAGATTTATGTACAAAATAATGAACGAAATAAATGTGTAAAACATCAACAAACGACAACCAAAATTTAGCGTACTAAATTGTAATCCTGGTACCGTTGATAACTATTTACAGAGTCCAGAATTTGGACAGGCTTATACATACAAAAATGTCTAACCTGTAATTCAGTGGTTGTCGTTTGTTTATGTGTTACATATTTGTTTTTCGTTAATTTCTTTACATAAATAAGGCCGTTAGTTTTCTCGTTTGAATTGTTTAACATAGTCTTATCGGGGCCTTTATATTTTATAGCTGACTATGCGGTATGGGTTTTGCTCATTGGTGAAGGCCGTCAGTGACCTATAGTTGTTAATGTTTGTGTCATTTTGGTCTTTTGTAGATAGTTGTCTCATCGGCAATCGTACCACATCTTCTTTTTATACTTTTAGCGTTTTTTGGTACTATAAGTTTTAATCTACTGACTTATTGACGAAGTTTTAATAGAGTCCAATTCTCTTTCAATACCGGGTCATATTGTGGTTGTCCCTTAGATCTGCAACTGACCGGACCCATAACGGAAAAAACCAACAAAACAATCATTTGGATAGATTGATCAATGAAGTCGTTATTAACCGAACTTAAAAAACTGAACAAAAAACAAGAATGTGTCCACAGTACACGAATACCCCACTCGCACTATAATTTTCTATGTTTACTGGACCGTGAAATTGAATAAATTCTCTAATTTGGCATTAAAATTAGTATGATCTTATCAAAGGGAACATGTATACTAAGTTTCAAGTTGATTGGACTTCAACTTCATCAAAAACTACCTTGACCAAAAACTTTAATCTGAAGTGTAACAGACGGACGGACGAACGAACTGCTGACTGCCATTGGCGATTGCCAAATAAAATTGATCACAAGATGTAACAAAATGGATCTTAATATAAATTTAATACGTCACAGAAAAAATATTTGTTAACTTGTGGCCACGATGTTGTGCCACAAACATTCGGTGTCAATATTTCTTTAGTACACCAGATCTAGATTTCGACAATAAATGTCTCTTCAGTGATGTTAGGGATCGAAACGGTATTTGGAAGGCCATATAATTTACTCTCAATTTAAGATTGACTCTTGAATTTGAGAGTCAATATACTAGGATGAACGGATCATATAAACCGGAGGGAAAATATAATACATGCCCAAACAAAAAATATAAACGAGTCTAAATTAAAAACTACGTTCAAACCTATGATTGCGTTGGATAAAAACCGCAATTTTTATACGTGTGCATGTCAAACAAATTTCGTTGTAGAAGGGTCTAAAAACAGCACAAACAACATTTTCCAAAAGACCAAAAAAGTGAAAAAGTATATTTAAAAAAAACGCATTTGACTAACAGGTCGAACAACTGATGTTCTTTAACCCTGCTGACTGCCATTGGCGATTGCCAAATAAAATTGATCACACGATGTAACAAAATGGATCTTAATATAAATTTAATACGTCACAGAAAAAATATTTGTTAACTTGTGCCCACGATGTTGTGCCACAAACATTCGGTGTCAATATTTCTTTAGTACACCAGATCTAGATTTCGACAATAAATGTCTCTTCGGTGATGTTAGGGATCGAAACGGTATTTGGAAGGCCATATAATTTACTCTCAATTTAAGATTGACTCTTGAATTTGAGAGTCAATATACTAGGATGAACGGATCATATAAACCGGAGGGAAAATATGATACATGCCCAAACAAAAAATATAAACGAGTCTAAATTGAAAACTACGTTCAAACCTATGATTGCGTTGGATAAAAACCGCAATTTTTATACGTGTGCATGTCAAACAATATATATATATATATACATGTTTTTTTCTAAAAATTAACCTAGTTTTTCTTTGTGTCTAATATTCAACATGGTTAAGCAAATGAATTTGAGAAATAAACAATGACTGTATCTCTATAGTCCTATTGTGTAATGTTAATGTATATATATATCAAAGTAAATCATGCTATATTGTATCGGAGTACTGTACTATTCATATCTTTCCGATATATGCCTCGCCTCCAATGGTACCTGTGGAAAGAAAGGTGTTTCATGCAAAGACACATTCGGGTCTGAATGGACGCTTACCGGAAAATGCTGCAAAGGACGACCATGCTGCAAATGTAAGTAGAAAAATAAAGCAGGCAATAGTTTGTGTCACGGTATAAAAAATCGAATGAATGCAAAGAAATTTTAAAGACAGAGATAGTTAATTTTTGGGGAAAAAGAAACATGGAACAGTTAATAATTCCCTTTCCTGAAATATTTTGCGCTCAACAAAGACAAAACATCTAAGTATGACATTTTTGTACTTAAAATAGCACATTTGCGATGTTCCAGTCAAAGAAAAAGAAATTTATAAAAGTTGTTTCAGCTGTGTTCCTGAATATTTCTTTGTAACAATTTTCAGATTTTTTTCTGTTCTTCTTTATGTTTTGACTTTAAGTCTGCATAGTACACACTTGGGAAGCACGTTTATATGTTTACATGTGATTATTTTGCAATTATTTTTATATTCAATAAATGAATGTCGACTAAGTTTCAATCAAAACGACCATTAATATACCATAAATAAAGAAAAATGCCTTACGTCAGCTGTAATGTTTTAACATATTCTGAAAATCATTATTATTCGTTGGTTACCACTCAATCAAAATTTCAAAGAATGACCGATCTTATAAAGGCTTGAATACAGACTTATGCAAAATCACGATAATAAATGTCCATGAACATTAACTCTAAAATAATAGAATCACAATGATGTAAACACGTACTAATTTCTGAATTTACAGTTACACATTTCATAATTGTGCACTTTACATACGTTCCCTTTTACAATGAATTTGAAATTTATTTGCAATGTAAGAATAGGCCTTTCTTCTTTTTTCCTTTTCATATTTGTTTGTTTTTCTATTCATTTTTGTTGTTTATATTTCCTTTCTTATTTTTTTTCTCTCTTTTTCTTCCCCATGTTCAGTGTTAGTTTTTTCTACCATTAACTGATTTGTAAGATAAAATGTTCATGCACAACACTTTGGTTTATTTTGAAGAGTTGTTTTATTTGCAATCATTCCAAATCTTCTTAATCATAAAAATAACCGTATCTTTTATATGCATATAGCATGTATATTCGTATTATTCACAATGAATGAATATATCAACCGCATGCAAAGCTCCGATACTTTGTCCAGCTTTGGTTATACTGTTTTTCCTGTTTTGGATTTTCAATTATAGTTGTATACATTTGTTCTTTTTTATTTTATTTTGAGTTTCTCTAACGAGACATTAATTATCGGAATGAGAATCTGGTGCAGAAATATTGGTACCGTTAATGTTATAATGACGTTCTGTATTTGATCATGGTGATTCATTCATTACGTTATTTTCAATATGCCATGGCTCTTTCTTTTTGAGTTTTAATTGCGTCTGTTGATTAAATTTAACCCATATGGTTTTTAGCTTTCAAATCGCAATGTGTTCCAGAAACTACTTGCCCAAGGGATTTCAAGCTGTTACCAAACCAAAAAAGAAGTGATAATTGTTATTCATATGAAGGAAATGGTAAAACGTGGGAGGAAGCTCAGGTGAAAATGTTTATAAATCACAAATAATCTGTAGGTAGAAAATAAAATTTATAAAACATTTACAATAAAGGTATCTTGTGTGTTTTCATCAAGTGAGAATATAGAAGTCTGTTTTAATCCCTGACTTGGGTAATTTACTACGTTATCATAACAGTTTAAGTATGGCGAAAGATAACCCGATTTATTATACGAAGAATGCCGACTTTCAAACCCAATTTTATAAGTTTTTCATGATCATGTTATAGGTGTTGTTTCTATATTTATTTATACAGTACGTTGTAAACAAAAGCTTGTGACGCTTTTCGTAATGTTGAACGAAGCAAATTCAGTTGAACACCATTTAATCTGAGTCAACAATGGTATTTTAATAGTAGAATAATAGTACAATAAAGAGCTAAATGGTCTATGGTGTAATACTGACTGCAAATAGACCATTTTCATAGTACCGACTTTTAACTCCAGAATTTTTTCTATAGATTATCATCTCTGTGGAAGAACATCCTGGTACTCGGTCAAGCAAGAACAAAGATATCAATTTGCATAATTTTGAGGGAAAGTTTTCTGTTAAAAACTTTCTATACACGACTTCATCAGCGGAAAACAGTAAACTTTCGCCCAAAATTGCACCGATTATATATTAAATTTTACTTCTTTTGGCTGCTCGTTATTGCCTTGCGGCGGGGTTAATTATGTTGATGAGGTATCAACCCTTCCCCTATACCTCTAGCAAATGTAGAAAAGTAAACGCATAACAATACGCTCATTAAAATTCAGTTCATGAGAAGTCCGAGTCCGATGTCAGAAGATGAAACAAATTAGAATAAATAAATTACAATAATACATTAATAACAACTGACTACTAGCAGTTAACTGACATGCCAGAAAAGTATATGCTTAAACTTATGATCACTAGTATTGACACTCTAAGAACATTTTGCTGCTAAAATTATATTATATACTGTATATTGTTTTAATTTCATGGATTAAGGAAAACTTGCATGCTCGTTGATACTTAATTTGGTGTTTTTGCTGAAGTCATCATTACGCCTATCAAAAATGTGTCATTGGTTGAAGATTTAATTTCGTGGTTCATCTGTTTCCACGAAATCAACGAAACTTGGTATTCAACAAATATTAATGAAACCTCAGTACTATTAACAAACAAATTCAGTGAACGAAATGTTAAAAAATATGAATGTAATCTTACTAAATTTCAGTCGATTTGTGCCAGTACGCCAGGTGCCTACCTGTGGAGACCGAATTCGGAAGAAGAAGCCAATGCTGCTTACCTAGAATATTTGCAACGTAAGTTGAGGATATAACAATAACTCTGCCTAAATGAAGTTATTCAGTAATCACGAATTAAAAACAAAAGCAGTGACAACTAAACAATGCAATTCGTGTGAACGATCTTAATCCTTATCACGTATTACAAAAAATGTGACAACGAATATAATCTGTTATCAAGATATACAAAAAACTGTTATAACTAGTCCCACAAATTTGTGCATGATGACAAATTTAATTTGTGATAACGAATTTGACATTTCGTGATAACGAATTTTACATTTCGTGATATCGAATTTAACATTTCGTGATAACGATTTTAATTCGTGATTCTAACCTTATCGAATGATTTTTATGATGTAGAAGCGTTAGTCGGAAAAAGACGGATTTGGCTATACTTTTTGGACCTTTGGATTATATCTCTTCCTCTTTTATATAAGCTTTGGATTTCAAATATTTTGGCCATCAACATCACTGAAGAGACATGTATTGTCGAAATGCGCATCTGGTGCAAGAAAATTGGTACTGTTAATTTTATTACAGAATATCAAATTCACTTAATATTGTCTTTGCCCGATTACATATTGACTACTGTGGTAGTATTATTTTCGTGGTGACCAATTTTCCAAGATAACGGAAAACTTACATTTAATATTTAATTTCTTTGTTTTGCTGGATTATGCATACAAGTATATAGGAAATATGTCATTCGCTCAATTTTTACAATAAAAAAATATTCAAATTTCTTTTTGTATTGAGTATTGCAAAACTCAACCAATTATAGCTCTAAAGAAATGTTGTAATGCTTAGAAGTATTTCATCTGTGTTAAATATATTTTATTTCAAATCAAAATGATCTCTAAAGATTCGCTTTGTACATGTATTCTACATATTTATTTATATATTTCGTTAAATTGAACAGTAAAAATTAAAAATTAAAAAAATTCAAATCTTACAATTAGGCAGTATGGACGATCTTTTCCTTTTTCAGTTATACATTTTTTTCCATAACTGATGTTCAAACATAATGCCATTGAACAAAAATTATATATGATAAGTAATACGATTAACGTTACCAATTTTCAAGTTTACATGTGTTTATCAATGAGGTACGAAATAATTTTGATCATTGATACAAAATGAAAATTTTGGGTAGGAAATTGCAGAGGTACGAAATAGTCAGGTTACAAAAATAACTTGCTTCCAAGTTTTTAAGAATTTATCTTTGTTTTTGGAGATTCGGTAAGTTGTATTTTACATTGAACATAAAGTGGAAATAATATTTGTATTTTCATCCGGGTGTCAAAAACCAGTAATACTCGTGAGCTACGAAGGCGATTTTAGAACATTTATCTTAGTCAATGATGAAAAAACATCTCATTTGAAATGTTTATTTTACATGTTTATTTTCTATATTTACAAAACCAACTTTTATACCGACTAACTTTTTTGTTTAAATCTGTACCAATATGGTTACGCGTCATAACAGTTTACATCATTTTAACTTATGTGTTTCGTTTTCTCCAACCTTAACGGTATTAATTTACCTTGCTTCTTTGAAAAATTCCAGTCAGGAATATGACAGTTTTGTCCAATCCATTTTTATCATCGGAGTTGGTATTTATGTTCATACTGTATATTTATTCTGCTGATTTTCAATTTTACATTTGATTCTTTTTACAGAAGCACCTTCTGTATGGACCGGTGCAAATGATAGACACAAGGATGGGATTTTTACATTTATCACAGAAAATGGTACATTAAATTCTGTCCCATTTGGACAAGGTAAAATTTATTTATTTTAATTCATTAAAAATATATATGTAACATAAAATATTGTCCACAATGAGATATTGTCTGTTTGACATAATTTCAAATAAAATATTGTTTCACTGACAGTATTTCATAATGAAATATGAAATATGTCCCTGAACAATATTTCATTATAAAATAGGGTTCTTGTCCATGCAATTTAGTCACCTCTTTTTGGACAATATTTCATTATGAAATTCTGTTCATGACAATACTTCACTATGAAATATTTGCTTTGAAAATATTTTTTATTCAAATTACACAATAATAAATAGTTCACAAACATGCAACATGCACAATTTAAGATTTATAACTGAAATGGTTTTGTATAGCAAGGAATTTATAGTATTACTAAAAGTGAGTTTCAAGTTAACATAGATACATTACAAATGGTTAATTATAGATTAAAGAATTGTCAAACATCTGTTTCATTTGAATACATTATACTGTTCTAATGTAAGTAATGCACTAACAATCACTTATTTTGTGAATATATATTGATTTTTTCCTGAACTATTAGTGATTGTAAATACTAGATTGACCTATATATTTTCAATATAGTTTTGGAATCTATCGATGTGTCGCTTTAAAATAACCGTTAAAAAATATACCAAAGACAAAAAGTTATATGCTTTGCAATGACATTACATTTGAGAATATGTTTTCAAACAAAAATTAAAAAAGAATATTGGAGGTTAAACATCGCAAACCTTATATTATCCTTTTATTTGCCATTTCAGATTCTAATACATTCTTGGTTATATTTTCAAAAGTGTACACACAAGCGTCTTGATTGGTTATAAACGTCCTAAGCAATTGAAATTCAACCAATGACGTGACGTTATTTCCATGTAAAAAAATGAATACACTTTTTCTTTTTATCATTCGACAGATAGTTATCGGAGAAAGCATCGGGTCTAATGGCACTTGAATAAATATCGGTGACTATTGGCAACAGAGATATAATTCCATCTAACAGTGCGGAACAATTTATTTATGAGAATATGAAACTAACAGCAGACATCGCTTCCAAAAACGGGGCATCGTATACATTGAAGCTGTATTTTTTTATTAGATAGGAGGATTAAGCAAGATTGTCTATTACATTTGAATTTTTTGCGTTATTTAATACGAAATACCAAATAAATATTTGGTTAATTATTTCAGGCCCTTTAAATCCTTCTCCCGATGAAGTCTATGTGATGATACAATATGACAAATTGACTAAGGAATGGATATGGTCTACGAAGAATTCTTTGGTTATAGTCGCTTCATATGCGAGTATCAACTAGTAAGTATAATCCTTTATTTAGCCTTTAATTGGAAATATTATATCTCCTTCGAAAATTTGATATGTTACTACTACAACATCATCATGAATCATGAAAACTTAAGTAAAGGTCATAGACAGGTTACTCTCGCCTGGCATTCGGTAGTATTTTGTATGTTTTTTTTTTAGAAATACAGTATTCATACTCGTATTCGTGCAAGGGGTACCGTTCTGTGTTAAGAGCAAAGTTCTGTCGCAGTACGCGCAAGGGAAAAATATTAACCTCGAAGCCGGTATTTTTTGGCACATGCCACTTGTAAGCATGGTAAAATTATTTCCATTCTATCACATGCTTTTGTATTCATCTTGACCTCGGAATGTTTATTGTAATTATGTAGTCTTCACAAAGTCTAGCCGAGGTCTTCAGAAGTCATGTTTTTGTTAGTCATGTTACTTCCCATATGCCATTGTAATTTCTAGCCAATACTTAAGCACATGGAAGTCCTTTGTTAAAAAGACACTAACAAAGAAAAGAATATCTCAATATATAGAAAATTGGTGAAAACTATCATAAAATACAAAAATATTATATAAGATAGAACTGTATGCAATAAAAGACTCATATCTTGAATTTGTTTTTCTATATTTTTAACAAATATCTTAACCTCAATGTATTGTAAAATCTGTAGATAATATGTAGTACAGTCAATGTCGAGTTTTGTTCATTAGTAACACCTTTGTGCAAAAATATTATCATTGCCCGACATGGTCAATAATCGTGGATTGTGTACCAATTTCAAGAATATCATTCTTGTCGTGTCTCGGCTGAATGGTATCAATTTCTTTCAAAATATTGATAAATAATGTTCTTATTTTAAATCCAACGCTATGCTGCTCTTTAGAATAATGCAAATTGTTGGCTAGATTTTATTGTTGAAGGAAGCTGGAGTATTCATAGAAAACCACCGACCTTCGATAAGAAAATTGACAATCCCAGTAACTTCCTGTTTTTCGAACACCTGTAACATTTTGCACATGGTAGTCAAATTGAACATTTTTATTTCACTATTCTCAGGAATTACAATACCAGGATTTCTAGAACTTGGTTTCAGGGTTTATATAAGTCAATTGTACTATGTGGTGCGTTTTCAGATTCATCTTTTACCACGTTCTATTGGACGTATATTGTTATCGGGCTTGGCTATCGATAGCGAGCAGTACCTCCCACAATCACTTGTTGACAAATGCTTTATATTTCTAACCTATACAAATATTTATCATGTGATATCAATTTCTAATTCAGTTATCAGTTAATTTGTATGTGTCTTTTTATTTATAGTATTGTGTTTTTCAGAGAGTTTGTCCGTAGAGAGGATATATGCCATTGCAGTAGTTAATGTAATAAAATCGTAAAAGCGGAATTTCTTTTCTTGAAACACCAAACTTGATTTGACGAAGTCCGTCACCCCGAAAGTATCAAAACAAACAATACAAAAAGAGTCAACTATAATAGTGGTCAGTTTCTTTTCCACTACGACATTGGCTGGTATGTCCTTGCCATGCATGCAGATATGAGTGCTTCAATAGTACTTCGAATTCGGCTTAATACCAAACACCATGAACACCTTGACTTAAATTACTCTTTAACACTTTGTCAAAAATAAGAAACAATTTCAAAAAGCTTGATAGTTATCGAAGGTACCAGGCTAATCATTTAATACGCTTGACTCGCGTTTCGTCTACATACGACTCATCAGTGACGTTCAAACCAAAATAGAGGTCAAAATAAGGCCAAACAAATGCAAAGTTGAGGAGCATTGAGTATCCTGATTTTCAAAATGTTATGTCAAATACCGCGTAGGTAATCTATACCTGAGATACGAACATCATTAGTTGTTCCAAAAGTTCATAATTTTGTAAACAGGAAATTAAAAAAACACCACTATAACTGACATTCATGTGGATACAGAAGTGCTGACCACTGGGATGACGAAACGTCCAACAGCGAACCACACACTTTCTCGGTACAATTTCATTGGATATATAGTAGTTTGATAAACCCTTATTTTGATCATCGAGCAGCTGAATGTATATTATTAGTAGAACGTAATTAAAACGTTCAGCTGATTTTACAGGGTTATCTCCCAAAAGTGTTATGTACCACCTTAATCGAGGAGAAAATTAAAAAAAGTTTGGCCGCGACGATAGCACATATTCGAGGTCAATATTGATCATTATATTCTAAAAGGTTTAATTAAACCATAATTGCAGTTGCAATTCTTTCAATTTCAATCATTCAACATAAACTAAAACGAAATCCTTAGTTCATAAAGCTCCTTTATAGGCAACACACTTAAGGAAAATGAAAATAGAAACTTTGGAAATTAACAGACAAATAATTAATACACGAGAGCTGCTGGAATAATTTTAGACACTGAAAACAAACTAGAATCTTATGTCATTTGATTCAGTAAGGCCATAACAGTTGACATTTAGTAGTGTGTCTTTCTATCTTGTGATGTTACATTATTGTTTAGATACGGGTGATTGTTGGTACCTATCAAAAGTTTTAACCTACTTCACATCTGTTTGTACCTGTCCTAAGTCTGGAATCTGTTTTTCGGTGGTTGTCGTTTGTTGATGTTGTTTATAAGTGTTTCTCGTTGTCGTCTTTATATGGATTAAACCGTTTTTAAAGTATTACACTTGTCATTTTTCAGGTCGTTTAGTTTTTCAGGCCGTTTCGTCCCCGAGGGTTTCACCAGCCCAGTAGTCAACATTCCGGTGTTGACACGAATATCAATAATGTGGTAATTTTTATAAATTTCCTGTTTAACAAAACTTAGAATTTTTCGAAAAACTCAGGATTTTCTTAATTAGATTAACGGTACCAATTTTCATGCACCAGATGCGCATTTCGACAATACATGTCTCTTCAGTGATGCTCGTGGTCAAAATATTTGAAATCCAAAGCTTATATAAAAGATGAAGAGCTATAATCCAAAAGGTCCAAAAAGTTTAGCCAAATCCGTGAAAGGAATCAGAGCTTTGCATGAGGGAGATACATTCCTTAATTTATAATAATTTCTAATATTTTGTAACAGTAAATTTTAATAACACAATAAATCCGTATTTTCATGCCAGTACCGAAGTACTGGCTACTGGGCTGGTGATACCCTCGGGGACTAATAGTCCACCAGCAAGGCATCGACCCAGTGGTAGTAATTAAATTAACGGTACCAATTTTCATGCACCAGATGCGCATTTCGACAATACATGTCTCTTCAGTGATGCTCGTGGTCAAAATATTTGAAATCCAAAGCTTATATAAAAGATGAAGAGCTATAATCCAAAAGGTCCAAAAAGTTTAGCCAAATCCGTGAAAGGAATCAGAGCTTTGCATGAGGGAGATACATTCCTTAATTTATAATAATTTCTAATATTTTGTAACAGTAAATTTTAATAACACAATAAATCCGTATTTTCATGCCAGTACCGAAGTACTGGCTACTGGGCTGGTGATACCCTCGGGGACCAATAGTCCACCAGCAGAGGCATCGACCCAGTGGTAGTAATTAAATTAACGGTACCAATTTTCATGCACCAGATGCGCATTTCGACAATACATGTCTCTTCAGTGATGCTCGTGGTCAAAATATTTGAAATCCAAAGCTAATATAAAAGATGAAGAGCTATAATCCAAAAGGTCCAAAAAGTTTAGCTAAATCCGTGAAAGGAATCAGAGCTTTGCATGAGGGAGATACATTCCTTAATTTATAATAATTTCATATATTTTGTAACAGTAAATTATATAACACAATACATCCGTATTTTCATGCCAGTACCGAAGTACTGGCTACTGGGCTGGTAATACCCTCGGGGACTAATAGTCCACCAGCAGAGGCATCGACCCAGTGGTAGTAATTAAATTAACCGTACCAATTTTCTTGCACCAGATGCGCATTTCGACAATACATGTCTCTTCAGTGATGCTCGTGGTCAAAATATTTGAAATCCAAAGCTAATATAAAAGATGAAGAGCTATAATCCAAAAGGTCCAAAAAGTTTAGCCAAATCCGTGAAAGGAATCAGAGCTTTGCATGAGGGAGATACATTCCTTAATTTATAATAATTCATAATATTTTGTAACAGTAAATTTTAATAACACAATAAATCCGTATTTTCATGCCAGTACCGAAGTACTGGCTACTGGGCTGGTGATACCCTCGGGGACTAATAGTCCACCAGCAGAGGCATCGACCCAGTGGTAGTAATTAAATTAACGGTACCAATTTTCATGCACCAGATGCGCATTTCGACAATACATGTCTCTTCAGTGATGCTCGTGGTCAAAATATTTGAAATCCAAAGCTTATATAAAAGATGAAGAGCTATAATCCAAAAGGTCCAAAAAGTTTAGCCAAATCCGTGAAAGGAATCAGAGCTTTGCATGAGGGAGATACATTCCTTAATTTATAATAATTTCTAATATTTTGTAACAGTAAATTTTAATAACACAATAAATCCGTATTTTCATGCCAGTACCGAAGTACTGGCTACTGGGCTGGTGATACCCTCGGGGACCAATAGTCCACCAGCAGAGGCATCGACCCAGTGGTAGTAATTAAATTAACGGTACCAATTTTCATGCACCAGATGCGCATTTCGACAATACATGTCTCTTCAGTGATGCTCGTGGTCAAAATATTTGAAATCCAAAGCTAATATAAAAGATGAAGAGCTATAATCCAAAAGGTCCAAAAAGTTTAGCTAAATCCGTGAAAGGAATCAGAGCTTTGCATGAGGGAGATACATTCCTTAATTTATAATAATTTCATATATTTTGTAACAGTAAATTATATAACACAATACATCCGTATTTTCATGCCAGTACCGAAGTACTGGCTACTGGGCTGGTAATACCCTCGGGGACTAATAGTCCACCAGCAGAGGCATCGACCCAGTGGTAGTAATTAAATTAACCGTACCAATTTTCTTGCACCAGATGCGCATTTCGACAATACATGTCTCTTCAGTGATGCTCGTGGTCAAAATATTTGAAATCCAAAGCTAATATAAAAGATGAAGAGCTATAATCCAAAAGGTCCAAAAAGTTTAGCCAAATCCGTGAAAGGAATCAGAGCTTTGCATGAGGGAGATACATTCCTTAATTTATAATAATTCATAATATTTTGTAACAGTAAATTTTAATAACACAATACATCCGTATTTTCATGCCAGTACCGAAGTACTGGCTACTGGGCTGGTAATACCCTCGGGGACTAATAGTCCACCAGCAGAGGCATCGACCCAGTGGTAGTAATTAAATTAACCGTACCAATTTTCTTGCACCAGATGCGCATTTCGACAATACATGTCTCTTCAGTGATGCTCGTGGTCAAAATATTTGAAATCCAAAGCTTATATAAAAGATGAAGAGCTATAATCCAAAAGGTCCAAAAAGTTTAGCCAAATCCGTGAAAGGAATCAGAGCTTTGCATGAGGGAGATAAATTCCTTAATTTATAATAATTTCTAATATTTTGTAACAGTAAATTTTAATAACACAATAAATCCGTATTTTCATGCCAGTACCGAAGTACTGGCTACTGGGCTGGTGATACCCTCGGGGACTAAAAGTCCACCAGCAGAGGCATCGACCCAGTGGTAGTAATTAAATTAACGGTACCAATTTTCATGCACCAGATGCGCATTTCGACAATACATGTCTCTTCAGTGATGCTCGTGGTCAAAATATTTGAAATCCAAAGCTTATATAAAAGATGAAGAGCTATAATCCAAAAGGTCCAAATAGTTTAGCCAAATCCGTGAAAGGAATCAGAGCTTTGCATGAGGGAGATACATTCCTTAATTTATAATAATTTCTAATATTTTGTAACAGTAGATTTTAATAACACAATAAATCCGTATTTTCATGCCAGTACCGAAGTACTGGCTACTGGGCTGGTAATACCCTCGGGGACTAATAGTCCACCAGCAGAGGCATCGACCCAGTGGTAGTAATTAAATTAACCGTACCAATTGTCTTGCACCAGATGCGCATTTCGACAATACATGTCTCTTCAGTGATGCTCGTGGTCAAAATATTTGAAATCCAAAGCTTATATAAAAGATGAAGAGCTATAATCCAAAAGGTCCAAAAAGTTTAGCCAAATCCGTGAAAGGAATCAGAGCTTTGCATGAGGGAGATACATTCCTTAATTTATAATAATTTATAATATTTTGTAACAGTAAATTTTAATAACACAATAAATCCGTATTTTCATGCCAGTACCGAAGTACTGGCTACTGGGCTGGTGATACCCTCGGGGACTAAAAGTCCACCAGCAGAGGCATCGACCCAGTGGTAGATGCGCATGAGGGAGATACATTCCTTAATTTATAATAATTTCTAATATTTTGTAACAGTAAATTTTAATAACACAGGCATAGATTACCTTAGCCGTATTTGGCACAACTTTTTGGAATTTTGGATCATCAGTGCTCTTCAACTTTGTACTTGTTAAACTTTATAAAACTCTAGATACGAGCGTCACTGATGAGTCTTATATCCACGATATAACCCTGGTACCTTTGATAACTATTATCAATGTTATAGCTTGCTGTTTGGTTTAATGCACGGCTCGGAAGACCGAACTTTGACCTTTTATGGTTTACTTCTAAAAATGGTGACTTGTATGGATAGGTGTTTCATTGACACTCATCTCACATCTTCTTTTATATATTGAATAAAACTCGTATCCAATCCATCTAAGATGTTTAGACATCTGAATGACTGTGTGAATGATAGACCCAAATCCGCTAACAGCGATAAAGAGGCTGAGAAACATGTATCATCTGTTAACGAAATGTATGTTGATGTTCCTGTGGATAGATCTTCACAGAATAGTGTGTCTGCATGTAATTACTACGAGTGTCTTCTAAAAGAAATAGAATTAAATAAGCACTTAGGAAATCCCATGTACATAAAAACATTTCGTTTATATAGGATTGAATTTTGTCGAGTAATAAGTGCTTAATGGCATCAATGAACATTCCATTGAACAGATACTCGGAGGGCCTACCTTTTATTGTATTAAAGTTTCACAAAATTCTAATATAGAAACTACGAAAAACCAACTTTCTAGTATTTATATAAAAGAAAATGTGGTATGATGGCCAATGAGACGATTCTCCACAAGAGACCAAAATGACACAAACATTAACAATTATAGTTAACAGTACGGCCTTTACCAACAGGCAAAGCCCATACCGCATAGTCAGCTAACAAAGACCCGGAAATGACAATGCAAAAACTCAAACGAGAAAACAAACGGCCCTATCTATCATTGTCTATTTTTAAAAGCACTAAATAACTTTAAAGTATATAAGTCCTATGTTAGAAAATATAACAGAATAATACTAAGCAAAACCACAATGATGAACATAAAATTGATCGAACGATAATGTCTTCATCATGTGAAAATCAACCATAATACATCTCGTTAGGAATCGTGCCATCATAAATTACACGAGACGAACATAACACGTATCACGCCAACAACTGGTTTTAGATAAATGTGTTTATTTCCGATGCAAAGACCAATTCGCCGTTTCAGAATCTAATGCATCCTGGGTAATATTTTCAAAAGCGTACACCAAAGCGTTTTGATTGGTTTAAAACGTTATAAACATTGGAAATTCAACCAATGACGTAACGTTATTTTCACTTTGGGGTACGATCAATGAAATTACCCATGATGCTTTACATTCTGAAACGGCCAATTATGAGTAAACCAACATTATTTCTAGAAAATGTCATCTTTAATGGTTTGGCAACAGTATCGTAACTAAATCCTTTTCGAATAAGTGTACTTAAAGGTTTAATAATTTTTTTCAGGTGAATAAAATTGTTGTGCTTTGTATAGAATATTGGCATACAAGTTGAGATGTAAAAAACTTGAAGATGCAAGATTTATGTCCGTTGACTTATATTTGTTAATGATATCCTTGTACTGATTATAAACTTAAGAAAGAGTAATGATATCGAAAACCCTGGAGTGATACATCGGTGTTTGTCATTTAATTCAAACTCGTTGTTACAAGCATGATCGAATCAATGAAGTTGATAAAATTGAATATATAAACTCCATACGATTGTGCCTTGGGAACTTCATCATCTAAAAATGGATAATAAACGATAAAAAAATAAAAAAATAAATAATCTATTTTTAAAGTTGATAATAGTATGCACTTCCCGTTAAAGATACATATATTAAGATCCAGGAAAGAACAGCCATTTCGGGGCCTTTTATAGCTGACTATGCGGTATCGGCTTTGTTCATTGTTGAAGGACGTACGGTTACCTATAGTTGTTAATTTGTGTGTCATTTTGGTCTCTCCTGGAGAGTTGTCTCATTTGCAATCATACCACATCATATATTTTAAATTCATTGTTCCTATGTAGGTTATAGGAGTAGCCCCAGTAAGAAAACTGTTTAGCCTCAAAATATAGCAGTTTCACAAAATTGTTAAAATGCAAACTTAGCTATTTATTCGAAACAAGAATACTTCATACTGAAGCTTGTATCGGAGAGTCTGTATAGTTCAATAGTATCAGGCTTATGATTGATTACTCCATACGTGCGTTTCGCCGACACTTGACTCATTAATGACGCTCAGATAAAAAAAAATATACAGCCGAAAAAGTACAAAATTAAAGAGCATTGAGGACCCTTAATTCGACAAAGTTATGCCAAATACGGCTGGGGTAATCTATGCCTGGGAAAAGAAAATCATTAGCATTTCGAAAAATTCATAATGTTGTAAACATGAAATTTATAAATAATGACCATATAAGTCAAATTCATGTCAGAATCGAAGGTGTGACTACTGCGCTGGTGATACCTTCTGGAAAGAAACATCTACTCGCAGTGGCATCGACCCATTGCTTCAATATTTCATATAAACTAATTAAATCCACTGAAGTAGACAATAAAGTGTTTAAAAAGTGTCAAAAATCCTTCATCAGATAAATCTGATGTTTGAGACTAAAGTCAGTTTTCACCAGACCTACTCCTTTCTTTAGTGTACACACTGAAGACGTAATTACTGAGAGTCAATATATCATGCAGTATCAAAAAATTCTATTATTTTTTTATTATTCTATGTTGTTTAGTTGGGGAGGGTTGTTGTCTTTTCTTTAAACATGACATGTGGTTCCTAACAATACAGAAACTGGGCAGCAGTTCCCAGTAGCCAATATTTCGGCTCTATCATGCAAACAATGATATTATATTCAAATTAATGTTATACATTTTAGAAATCATTTTAAAGTCAGGACAACACGCCATGCAAAGCTCTGATTCCGTGTCCAGATTGAACTATCGTTTACGTCTTTGTTTTGTTTTATCAGCTGTTCAGACTTTGTAAACTTTTATGATTTAAAAAAGAAAGTAACCTCGATTATCATTGAAGAGACGATCAAACTATAACTGTTTAGATGCGCATAATTATGGTACTTTAAATTTTTAATGACTTAGTATTTTTTGTTTAATTGGGTATTTCGAAATTGATAAATATTCGTTTTCATTTTCAAATGAAATTACAAGGAGAAGATGCCAAGGGTGCAACATAAACCCAAATTCAAACAAAGACAACAATTAAATGTCCAAAGAGACTTAAAGACAACCAACAGTAAAACAATTAAATAAAAACAAGTATTTCAATATTCCAATGTAAACGACAAAAGATGTTCTTAAAAACTGACAAATTCAAGCGTAAGACTTTATCAATCAATGGACTTTTTTGTTTTATCTTCCTGGTTTATTTTTAGTCATTTTTTAATAGGATTTCATTAGAAGACCGCCACATGTATTTCTTCTTCTCAGAATCACTATAATTATTTGTCAAAGGAATCTATGATTTATTTGTTTCAGGGTATGCAATAGTGTCGTACTCCAAGAGTGATGCAATAACATTTACGGTACCGATTTTTCTACACCAGATTTGCATTTCGACAAGAAATGTCTTCCGAGTATTGGTGTCCAAAATATTTTAAAATCGCCATCGTTTTAAAAATGTAAAGAACACGTAAAGCAAAATGAACAAAACAAAAGCAAAGCTTTGCGTGTCTTGATCGGTGTGGGAAAATATTTCTACTAACTAGTGAAATATCGGTTCCCAGGAAATGATTGGTCTACATCCAATTATGATCTCAAATTTTCTTGGTTTTCCGATTTTGACGTTATGACAAAAGGCAACCATGTCTGATGACCTTATTATAAATAAAAAAGGCGTTCATCAAATCTTTGGAAAAAGAAAAATCACAAAAAACTGAACTCCGAGGAAAATTTAAAACGAAAAAAACCAAATGATAAAACAAACCAAACGAAAGGACAACACCGTCATATTGTTGACTTGGTATAGATGTTTTCAAATGTAAAAAATTGTAAATTAAACCTGTTTTTATAGCTATAAACGTACCTCTCACTTGTATGACAGTCAAATCAAATATCTGTATATTTACAACGATGGGTGAACAAAATAGACATGAAAAGGAAGGATGAAATCATAAAAGAAACGAATTCCATCAATTAAGCACATGTCACGTTGTATTACGATATTTCTTCGTTTACAGTTAGATTTTAATTATTTTTAAAGCTCGGCAAGCCTCCCGATATGAATATCAAAAATTTAACTGTCTCGAGGTGAGAAATATCGTAACACACTTGTTGCAGTGGTGAAATATATATGACTTGACTTGTGTTTAAACAAAACATAGTAATTGTAAAAAAAGGATAAAATATAAGGTATGAAACTTTTAATTTTGCTCACGACATTGAAAAATAAATCATTAGTAACGCAGTAAAATAATCACAAGAACATCAACATGTGATAATCTAAACATATCAACTATCCTTTGGATACTTGAACAAATCATACGCAATGAGAATGTATCCTTTAAATCACACCAGTACAGAGGCAGATACATATATTCTACTAGTGGATTGTACTCTAGGAATATATACTGTTGGCCGTGATATTGACTCATTTGTTCTAATTTACAACACGACGGGTGCCATATGTGGAGCAGGATCTGCTTACCCTTCCGGAGCACCTGATATCACCCCTAGTTTTTGGTGGGGTTCGTGTTGTTTATTCTTTAGTTTTATTTGTTGTGTCGTGTGTACTACTGTTTTTCTGTTTTTCTTTTTCATTTTTAGCCTTGGCGTTGTCAGTTTGTTTTAGATTTATGAGTTTGACTGTCCCTTTGGTATCTTTCGTCCCTCTTTTAAGCATATTCTACCAAACTTAGATTGGAAAACCCATGATCCTATGATGTTTTTAATCAGGTTTACTTGATATATAAATTTCGAGAGCCAATTCATAATCTGTACACATTTATAAGATATATTTGTATAAATGTACGAGTAATTGACGAATTAACATCTTTGAAAAACGCTGAGGGGAATTTTCTCGGAATTTCCGTTTTGAATTTTCCTTGGAAGTCGCCTTTTTTTGTTATTATACTTGTATCGTAACATTACTTAATTACATGTATATAGATCACGAAACTATAATAAGAACTTTTCTTAAAATTAAATGGTTTTCACGTTATTGATTAAAAATTGACAATGACTTAAAAAGGAAATGTTACTTAAGAAATGAAAGTTCAGACTATGTATTTTCCTGTAACTTCTATTCATTATTAATAACAAAAGCTTAGAACAATGCTTCAAGTTCCTATTTTCTAATTAATTTGTAAACACTTAAGTTAAAGTACAACGCCTTTCAACTAACATACATATAAATTTCCAAAAAAATTAATCGTATTAATTAAAGTATAAATGTAGCAAACAAGGTTTTTATTAAGATATGTTTACGTATGTAAGCATAATGGTTGCCTTATTCAAATATTATTCTATGGCATGAACTACTCTTCGAAAGGGATTTTCACTCATGAAATCTAAAAAAATTCTGATTTGGTACCATTGTATAATTACTTTTATATAGTGCAGTGTTATAAGTTAAATATCTGTAAATTAAGGCTTTTTACTGACGTATCTTTCGCTACTCTCTCCACTCTAAATAAGAACTACGAGAAATTTAGATAGATTAGAAAAATTGTCATGGGGATGTTTATCGCTTTAAATGTTAATTGCAAATGTAAAAATAAAACAGTTATATTTATAAACGGGGATTATATAGTTCCGAACTCCGAGGAATATTCAAAACAGAAAGTCCCAAATCGTTTGGCAATAGCAAAGGCTCAAACACATCTAAGCGATTGATGCTGTAGTGTATCAAGGTGTGAGTTCAAATCCTTTTGAGGGAGGAGACTTTGTCAGCATTATAATCTAGTTCTTGCACTGTTAAGATTTTGTTTATTTTTTGACTACATGTATAAAAATATGGCCTTCAAATTAAAATGCCGTTTCAATTTTTGACCTCACTGAGGAGACATAAATTGTCAAAATCCGAAAATGGTGTACACTTTTTGCACCTCATGCTTGCGGTATACCATCTTTTCCTTAATCTTCTTATTTTCTGTATGGTAAGAAATTATTAAAACAATTCATTTGTTACATCTCATGATTCGTTTTTTGGATGGAAATTGTCAATAACAACCTACAGGGTTAAGAGCATTGTGTGTTCGACCTGCTAGTCAAATGCGTTTTGTTATAATATTCTTTTTCATTTTTTTTGTCTTTTGAAAAATATTGTATGTGCTGTATTTTATTCTCCTCTACCAATAAATTTCAGTTTGCATGCATACGTATAGAAATGGCGGTTTTTATCATACTCAATTATAGGTTAGAACTGTCTTTTTAATTTAGACTTGTATATATGTTACAGTTAAAAGGTAAAATTAATAATACAAACAAAATCTAGAAAGTTCACTATTTCAATTTATTTATAGCGAAAATGTACTCATAATTAGAAAGCAATGAATGAAAAGATATCTCCCACGTAAACAATACAATAGTAGAATTCGTAAACGTAGAAAAATATTGTCGATTTAGAGTAAAAGCGGAAATATAAGTGGAAACACATATAATGTGAAGAAATTAGTGAATTACAACATCTGATAACTGGTAACTTATCATTATGTTCATCAATCTAAACGTTTGACATTTCGTCATATATATTTAATAAGCTTCTTTCGTTGGTTCAGTGAGACCGTGTATTGGCCTTTGATTGCTAAATCTGATAGTTAATACAACTCAGTCTGTAAAACAACTCAACCAGTGGGCGTAGTGAAAGGACGAAAGGCTGGAAATGAACATGACTTTATTTATTTTTTTATAGTCATGTGCTAAATTCAAGGTATGCAACATTGTAAATTCAATAGAAAAAATAAAACAATCAACAATGAGTAATGAGGTAAGTCCAACTAACAAGTTTAATTGGTTAACATAGGAGAGTTTAAATGTAGGATATCTGGTAGCCAAGTTGACAGATATATATGTTTCCTTCGGATTAACAATTACAATAACAAATTTTAACTAAAACAGGATTATATTCTGACTTATGTTGAATCGATATGTCCTTCGGTGAGAGGAGTTTGACATTGTAATAGTATCGGTTAGAATTAAATGAATATCTAAATAGTTCAAATGAATTTGCAACAGTGGATATATATTAGATAATGCAATGATATCAGGGTTCAAACGCGAGGGGTTATATATGAGCATTTGAAGTCGTATAATCTTAAAGACTGCTTTTTTTTTTACTTTACTCAGTACTTAAATCCATGTTCATTGATCGAGTTCAGCTGTTTACTGGTCCTTTTTTTCCAGGAGGGTCTCACCAGCCTAGTAGTGTTGACATTAATTATCATTGATTTTCTCATAAATGTAATTTAATTGCTTAAACAACTGAATTGTTGAAAATTTTATGATTTATCTACCCCATTTTATCTGTTTCTGGAAATATTATAGATTCTTTTTTTTTCAGAATACTCAACAACCTTACTACTTCTTTCGTCGTTTAATTTTGTTAGGGGGTTCCTTGATTCGAGCGTCACTGGTGAATTTTTTGTACGCTGCATCTAGTGTTGAAACTTATATGCCTGGTATCGTTGATGTCAAATTGAAGAGCATTGAGACAATGATGTCATTCATCTTGTTTGTAAATTTTCGATTTTTTTTTCGTATAGATCCAAGATTAAAGTTGATTACTATTGCAAGATTAAATTTGGAAAGTCCCAACTTAAAGCTGATAATGTTCATAATTCCTAGATAAAAGATGGAAAATTCCAGAATTAAAGTTGTTTATTCCATGATTATATTTGGAAACTCCAAGAATAGATTTTGGAATTCCAGGATTAAATTTATGATCTCCAAGAAACGTCAACAATTTGAAAAATTAAAAAAGGATAGACCTGATACGCTTCCGTGTGATAGACATTCTTCAAATAATCTATCGTCAACAAACTGCAACTTTCATTTCTGCGTGCCCTGTGCTAATACATCCATATATTGTATTATTGTTAACCTTGCTTGTTGCTTGTCTTTCATTTTTGCTTTTAGCTTTGTCTATTTGCACTTTTTATGTTTCTACGTTACATATATGACGTGGCTCTGTACTTACATCCCAGCTCCTTTGTTCTAACAGGGTTGATCTGAGCCGGATCACCCATACCAGATCACCCCAGTTTGAGTTTCTTTGTTAGACTCGTGTTATGCATGCTTTCTTTTGTTCTGTAACAATTTGGCGGGGATGTCAAATCCACTATAAAACTTATAATTAATTATACGGAAAAACTATCTATCAATATTCACGCAGAAAAATCAGTGTCTATGCTGGGATTCGAACTTAAGATCTTTACCATATCAAGCCACAACACATGACCCTACACAAGGACGAATGGATACGAAATAACAGTTATTTAACATACATAAATGAAGAATGATTTTTTATAAGTGGGGCGAGTTGGCAGACATTTATTCAGTGGGGTTTAAACCTTTTTCGTTAATAAGTGAGTTGTCAGACTGATTGTTCAATTTGATTATACACTTTTTAAAAAGTGTTGCGAGTCGGTAAACAAGAGTGGGGCGATTTTTTATAAAGTGGCGATATTGTGTGGGCTGATTGGCAAGTGGGGCGAGTTGACATTGTTTGATATCTACTCATCGTGTTTGGGGATTATAAAGGGTATACATCATATAGTAATATAATAAGTATATTATAATGGTTGTGTGGCGTTCTCAACTAGATTTTATGAATTGTAAATGGTTTTTCGTCTAATCTAAAACAGCTGGGATGCAATATAGTTATCTCACTCGGACTTGGTGTGTTAGTGTTAGATCACCCGCTGGCCTCCGGCCTTATGGGATAACTATTAATTATACATCCCGTCATTGTTTAATTGTACTATGGCAAATTTATGCCATTTTGTGCTTCTTTGTTACATGATTGGTTTGTTTTTAAGTGATGAAGTTTATAAAACAATGTTGACTGCTGTATATTTGACATTTTTCCTATCATTTCAGTTTGTTTTGTTCAATTGTTCGTTGTCAATATAAAATTGATACGACTGTCTTATAAGTGAGAGGTATAGCTAGATATAAAACCAGGTTTAATCCACTTCTTTCTACATGAGAAAATGCCTATTCCAAGTCAGGAGTATGACATTTGTTATTCATTCGTTTGATGTGTTTTAGCTTTTGATTTTGCCATTTCATTCGAGGACTTTCTGATTTGAATTTTCCTTGGAGTTCAATAGTTATGCGATTATTATTTTTTTGCAATCATATAGCGACCTGTTGAATTATAGGAAACAATATCAATTTGCATCGAACGAGTATTCACAAAATCATGAATTAGATAAATTACCAAATAAAATTGCTAACTATGGTCATCGTATTGATATTTTATTATAAAAAAAAAGAATGAAATGTAGTTTTAATCTTTAAGATGTTGTATTAGTATAGGTTTATTAAGTTAAGAATGAAAATGTTGAATGTGTCAAAGAGACAACAACCCTATCAAAGAGCTGAAAACCTTAGAAGGCCACCAATTGGTCTTCAATACATGAGTAAATCCCGCACCTGGAGGTGTGTTGATCTTAAACTGTTTCTGAAATATAGCGACGAATAAAATACTGTTTTCCAAAAGAAACAAAACAAGTCATATTGCAAGCCCACGTAGGTTTCTTTATTATTAACAACACTATAATCTTTTAATGAAAGACATCTCGTTATTTTATTTTCAAATTGACTAGAATGAAGATGAAATGTAGATAGCCATTGGATATGATTGAACAAAATTGTTGTGCATGACTCGTTCTGATCCCTAAATTTGTACAAGGTTCTGAAAATTTTTATTTAAAGTTCACTGTTAGAAGAGCGGTTCACTTTTTTGAAACATGGGATGCTAGATCAAATATTCCCATTTTGACCTTGAATGTACATTTATGTATACCTTCCTCATATTTGAAACTAACGTTATCTCCTTTTTGGTCTTACAGTTGGTCGGAAGAGTCGAGGTGATAATTTGTCTATACCTCAATCATAAAGGTGTAAAAAACTAAATAAAAAATTTAACCATCGATTTCCAAGAACTAATTAAATGCTGACAAGATAAAGAGATTCGAAGGCTACTAATCCACTCAGGGAAAAGTTAGTTTGTGGTGAACAACTGGTTTATACATACCTAAAATTCATTCTTTAGCTTTCTTTATCCTGATAAAGGTCAATCAAGAAAAGAGCGTCTGACGCATTAATTTGGAAAGTGCTATTTTCAATGAATAACATACGACCAATAGCGATTGATAATCGATAATCAGTACAAATGTAAAACAGGATATTTAACAAATGTATGAATGTGGCAATTATCATGAAAACTTAATCTAAACATGTTGAGCATGTTTACCAGCATTTGTTTTCGTATAATATTTTGCATATGACAGTGTTCGTTAAGTATACTGAACTACTTTAGAAACGCAACACTCATTTTGTTGATTTTTTTTTACCAAACCTTTTTTGATTCTCTTACAACTACTTTTCATGCTTATCATGCTTCTTTCTCCTTACAAAAAATCAAAATCTGACTTACCTGTGGATATTGAACATACCGAATTTTTGAAGTCGCACGAATTTCTTAAAGCGAAATTTTGGTCCCATGAAAAATTCTTTCAGTTTTTTTGCTTTGTGAAACAGTTCTTTCAATCTTTTGCCATACTTGCTTTTTTTAAATGTTGCATCTCCATTTTGCCAAGTCTTGGAAATAAAAAAAAACAAAGAACTGAATTAGCCCTTAAGAATACTGCGAACATGAAAACATAAATGATGCAACCATACCGTATGACTTCAGAAACTCGTTCTCCTGTCCTTCCGACAACGATACAAGTAGACAAGATTTGTTGCTAGCCATCAATGAACAGATCAACGTGTAGTGACAACGAAACACAAACAGGATTTGATAATGCAACGTCATTTGCCAATCATGTTTACGGCCGCAACGTCAACTGCTAACCAAATTGCCGAGTGCCAATAAGTACAGATTCATGCCATAAATGTTTCCCATGAACTGCATTGCCAAAGATTTGACTGAAGGAAAACCTGTAAAACCCTCTAGTTCCAACCGCATAATTGCCAAAACCAATTAATGGGTTAAACAAATGCAAAATCAGAAGGTGTAAAACAGAACCCAAAAAATATCAGACAGAATTTGGTGACCTTTCTGACAATCATTTTGGCGTTAGTAACAGGCAGTCATCGCTTTTGACGTTGACACATTCATTCAAAAATAACACCAAAAAAATCTAGTGTTGCGTTTCTAAAGTCGTTCAGTATAGTTTTACTTTCAACGAACCTATCAACATAAGGATTTTTAAGTAAGTTATTTATTTTACTTGTATGTTACATTTTACTTGACGTATGTTACAAGTTACTTTACTTTATATGATAACGTGTCAACCGTTAAAATCTTAATTTTAATTATAGCATTCAGAGTGTTAAAGTCTTAATAAGCTAGTATTTGTGTTTAAGCTTTTGATTTTGCCATTTGATAAGGGACTTCCTGCTTTGAATTTCCTCAAAGTTCGGTTTTTTTTTGGTGATAGTACTTTTATAAAAGTCTAGAAATTAAGGGAAAGTAATATTTTCTTTACATTAGGCCAAAATAAATAATAGGTTTGTTTGCCCAAACGCTACCTACCCAGAAAAAAGCTGCCTACTCAAATTCTTTTATTGTCCTGATTTGAAGGGTTTTTTAATCAAATAGGCATGAAGACTAATAAACATCTGATACTTCAATTTCTCTTTTTGAAAAAAAGAAAAGAAAATGCCAACCTCCCAACCCACTGCCTCAACCTTTGGGTAGGGTTTGGGCAAACCAAAATATTTATAAGTGTGGCCTTATATAATTTGTTTTATTGGATTGATACCTTTAAATCACCTTCTTTTATTCTTTTGTAAATAAACGCATCAGAGATGAGCACATGTAAACAAGATGCGTTGGTTTTGTATCAAAATGTACTAAACTCCACACTTTATGTTATTTCACAAAGATGTGAAACTCATTTTTGATTTTTTTAAAATGCCCTTGGATATAGATTAATTTTGTCAAAACCAGATTTTAATGAATATTTTTTAACAAATGTTTCTAAATTAAAATTTATTTAAAAATGCATTTTTTATTATTTTTTTAATTTATGCAACATGTTGCAAAACAATAATGAATGAGTTTCGCTATCACCATCATAGACACAATATGGGATAAGTCAGCGATACATGAGCAACTACTCGAGCGTAGAATTTGGTTGAATACTTATAATAGCTTAAATTATTTTTTTTCTCCAGTTTTGGTCTAAATATGTAATGTATGTAAACTCCCTGTAACGGATTATATATATATATAAATTTCAAAAGCAGTGTTGTATATTATCAAATTACTTAAATATAATTAAAATTGATCGATAAATAGTGTCAATGATAAAGTTTGTGTACCTTGAAAGATTGTGTTTCATTATATACATCACCAAACCTTATTTTTAACAATGCTTTAATGAACTTTGAACTTGTTTGGCTTCATAACTATTTTTAGCTGAGCGTCAATGATGAGTCTTATGTAGACAAAACGCGCGTCTGGCGTATTAATTTATAATCCTGGTACCTTTGAAAACTAATTAGATGGAAAAAATAAAATATATAATAACTTTCACTTTCACGAGGTAAATGTGTTGTGTTGATAACTTAAAAATTGATATCCACTGAGTCAGATCTTTTGTGATTCGCTACTGCATCATGATTTGGATGAAAGTTGGCTACGGTGCCGATTTGAAAACCCCAAGGATTTAGACTACCTGTAGATGGAAATATTAGAGTTCATTGACCATGTCTCATTTGTACTTTAATAAAGATAATGCTCTGCTGTACCAAGGAGCCAAGACCAAAGTCGGTGATAACTATAAATTTAGTAGTAACTGCGAGGTTTTGAATAATGCGAAATATGCGTATCGCAGGAATAAGAACTCGCTTTAAAATTGTAATATTATTCAACATAAATCAGTATACGGATTTTCCTAAAATCGTAAAACTAGTAATATCGAATGAACCTTCATTCTTCAAAAATCGCATTTATATTAAATGCACGAAGAATTTACAGTGATCTCCAACGAATCGGTCAGGTTGACTGGTTAATAACTAGTCCTTTTACAGCTTTTTCCCCATTTATGTCCTATAAGGTAAAATATACCTTGTCACTGGACGAATACCGCTTCATAAGAGAAGACCTAATATGAGATTTAAAAGTAGTGAGACCAAAGCCATTGTACTTGTTCCCTGCAATCTTAGAGGAATGAAACTAAGAAAGGGTCTGATTCACAAAATAAAGGCTGAAGAGATATTTAATTTTTTTTGTCGGTTTCTCCCTTAACAAACATGAGCATGATGAGCATGCCATGCAGTTGAGTCAGAGTGCTCTGAAGACTAAATAATTAAAGTGGAGATGCAAATGATTCTTGGGAGTTGGAAAGGGAATTTATTATCTGGTGGCAGCCGATGTCTGTTTACCAACACTTTTATCTTCCTTAGGTGCAGCAGATATGGGAAATTGTAAATTGTGAATTAATCCGTATCCTTTAACTCATATCAGGTTCAGGGTAAGACCATTGAGAAAGACCAACATGTAGGTCAATTTCTTTTCTATTCTTTTGTTCGAAATATATTATTACTGTATGACCTAACTTTATAATTGCACAATACTTGTTTTGTCACTTTACTAAGTTCTTGAATTAATTAGCGTGTAAATTTTCCACGTGGTTTCTGCTGCAGATGAACATGAGAAGTGATGCAGACAATTATTCGAATGGTTAGGGTTGCCTACCGAAGGTTTTGTTTGTGTTATGTTTTTTTTTTCGGTTTAAGTGAGGGGCAAGTGACTGTTTTATCAAAAGTTAGGCCTGTAACGTATTTACCGAAAACAATCATCTCACTTAAAACATTTAATGGGTTTGATCAGATTACATTTAGTTGTTTCTATTCATAAATGATTTATTCAATTCATGCATAAAACATAGTTCCCTCATTTTCATAAAGTTGAGATGTACTAATATAAGATGAATATTTGTTTTCTCTCCATCGATTTATGACTTTTGAACAACGATATACTACTGTTGCCTTTACATATCATTGTCTACCTTTATCTGAATACAACAAATAATTCTAACTAGCAATCTTAATTTCATCCTTATTAGTAACACTTGATGCGTTTTATGCATTTTCAATTTAACAATATTATTTTATACACAAACACTTAGGACGCAGGTGATGACATTCTACCTTGAATATCTTCCATATGCCTGTAAGTCGGTCCTTGCGGTATCATAATTCACTCCGTTTATATGTAAAGGACAAATCATATATGACAGCTTCATTAAACACCCCTTCGTATCTGCAATGATTTTATTTTTAATTAGAAGTTTTCAGTAGTGTCAGTCTAAGTCATTGGGGTTTCTTTAAATACATTGGCAATGGTTATAATGTAAGATGCAATTGTACATTATTAATATTACTAAAAATATACAATTATAACAGAGATAACTTGAAGGCAAACTCAAAAAAGGGAAAGTCTGAAAAAACTGACATGGTACTGGTTTTTCCAATTCAAATACTTTACGTTTTATCTATAAATAGCGTGTATTATGATAAAACTTCCTTATGTGCTTTTAATAAATATGTTACTCATTTAAAAATGAATATAATCGTAGCCTTATAAAGTATTTTCAATGCAGTATTGAAAAGGTGTTTAGAGATCAGGTCCCTCGGGGATCAGGTAAGTCATTCTACTTGTTTATAATGTTGTATTTGTTTACATATCCATCAATTGAGTGAAGATACATAAACTTCGAATCGCTAACTGCAAAATAACAACTTAAATTAATATTACAGAAACACTAAAATCAGAACTCTCAAATCTTATACATGTATATGCAGAGTACATTTATCACTTAAAATAATCAGAACATTTAAATGAAACTTATATTTTATCTTGAAATTTTAAAACAAATACAACAGTGACATCAAAGGCTACAGTAACATCGTTTGAGAGGGGGAAAAGATAGACAGAGCTTTATAATAGAATTGTAAGGAATCAAAACTGAGTACTTGAAATCTTCATTTTTTAATTCGACAGGGGGTGTATAAACCATGAACGAAGCATACTTTGAATGAGGACAATCCCTAAAGGTTCGCATGTTGAACACTATAAATTCAAAATTCTCAAAATAACAGTTTTATGCTACAATCATGACATTATAAGTTAGATCAAGTGTTTGGTTTGATTTTTTTACATTGTTTTCTCGTTGTCACGAAGTGAACGTTTAGTCAAAGGTGTGATATAAACAATATGATTTTTGTATTATACGCGCAATAAAAAAGGCATCATACTAAACTCCTTTGTATTGTAATCAATATTGAGTGTTTTTTTTGTATTCCATCATAAATGACTTCCAAAAAATAATTTTATTTTCAATGTATAACCATATAAAATAACAGAACCATATCTTCTCATTTTTATCTTTTCAGTAATTCATCATTGTTTCAGCAAGTAAAGTTTAGCATGAACATGATTTTTTTATGATGAATGGAAAATTTTCAAAATTGTGTTCTAAATTTATAAAAATAAAATCCATGCGACTGTAATAGATTATGTGAAAAAGATCTAAATTTCTCAAATTTTACTTCCTTTTGTTACACTTTTCCTAATATGATAAAAATAGCAAATTAAGGATGTTTATAATTTCATTGCAATTTAATGTTCTAAAATCGATAAACTTTTGATATAAATCTGTTACTTTTTTCATAATTTACGATAGATGATACATTTAAAATTATGTTGTTTTCTTATCAAAAGGAAGCAATGGATAAATATTGAATACACATCACTTATCCATATTTACAAATACGTGTTTTATTTAGTGGACTTAATATGTAAAAAGAAATGTATGTTGTTTTTATAATCTGTTTTGATGTGTAGAGGAATAAAACAATAATAATAAAAAGAATTAAATGATTTGCTAAATATGTATTTAGATGAATAGAATATAAAAATTCATGAGTCCACCGTAAATTTAGGAAAATTATATGGCCTTCCAAATTCTGTTCCGATTCCCAACATCACTGAAGAGACATTAATTGTCGAAATCCGGATATTGTGTACAAATACCTGCACTTCATGTTAGCGGTATGCCATCTTTCCCGCTATTTTTTTTTTCTGTTTGGTAATAAATTGATAATAAGATCCATGTTCAAGCTTCTTAAATCTGGTTATCCGATTATGTGGCAATCAATTATTCTTTTTTGAATATACTTTTTTCCCTTTTTTGTCGTTTTGAAAATGTAGTATGTGCTGTATTAAGATCCCTCCAACAAGAAGCTTGTTTTCCGTGCACACGTACAAAAGTTGCAGTTTTTGTTCAACGCAATTATAGTTTTGGACTTTTTTTTCAATTAAGACTTGTTTATATTTTTATATTTTTATATAATCTTTTCCGCAAGAGGATCCATGTTGTTACATATGTTCAACCGTTTATTTGGCATTTGCCAGTGGAGGTAACCATTCCTCTGAATGACGTGTAGCACACAACGATTAAAAATCTATAAAAAAAAAAGACAAGACTTACATTATATCAAAAAGAATAATTACAAAATTATTACAAATTACTGATAATATCATCTATCATCACCAAAATTATATCGATTACTTTATTTTCAGACGATTTTGTTTTCAAAGAAATGAAAATGCCAAATGGTACACAATCTGCTTCTACACCGACTACTTACAATGATATCACAGCTGGATCACCACATTGGCTCATTATAGGAGTGATTGGCATCGTGCTATTTGTAGTAATTATTGCAGTTGTGATATTACTTTTTCTATTTCGACAAAAAATACTTACAAAATGCATGTCGGAAGATTCAGAGAGGACTTCAGATAACATAGATCAATGAGAGGTAACTTATTTTTTATAGATTTTAGAAAATATTATTATAGTATACTTGAAAATCCCGATGACTAAGGTTCGTGTAAATCAAGTATTTTATTTACAACATTTATGGTTAATTATTCAGATCAACGAAGTCTTGCGATAAGATCTTCTGTAGGTTCAAACCATTTGTGTTTCCTGTTAACATACATGATATCTCACTCATTATTCGTATAGAAAATGTATCATGTTTAAATAAAGATAAAAAATATGTAAATTGACTTTTTGCATATTGAACAAGGATTTACAAAACGGTCAATAACTTAATTCTTATTTTAATTCAATGATACTTGATGACAAACACATACATACTTATTACGAAGGACTAATATGATTAATTTTCGTTTTGCTACTATACAATTTCTAATATGTATACAAAATTGAAAATCTAATATCGTTTCAACTTTGTTTTCTTCAATTTGCAAAGTAGGCTTTGTTTGTTACCTTGTTTTTTTCTTAAGGGCATACGATACAGTTGCAGGGGAGGTAATTACGTTGCTAACGTAAATTGTTATTTTCGCGACGTCAAACTTTGACTTATCGGGAAGAGATGCAGTTTTTGACTTTTTATCATTCAAACTTATCTAACTTGAAAACGAGTTCAGGAACCCATCTTTTTTTAATGACTTTTGGTTTGATTACGTAAGAAGATTATGTGTGCCAATTTTCATGAATACGTAAAAAAACATTTTTTAAATTTGATAAAAATACAGTAAAACATGTTTTTCCTACATTCGTGAACAATTTATAAACATGAATTACTTCAAAAACAAATTGCACAAACTTAAAAGACACACATATAAAACAGAATTTACAAATAATTTAACAAAAAACAGCTTGTTTTTTCTTTAAAATAAAAAAATCCGACTTTTTAGCAAATTTATAAAATGTGGACCTCATTTTACTCAACAAGTAGCACATGCAGGTATTTTTTATTACATATTTGAATTAACCAGGCCAAAATTAGCCTTTATGCAAATTGTCAGCAAAATATAAATATAATCGTTTGATCTGAAAGCGATTAATGAGATAGGAACATCGGTTTAGTCCTGTTGCCTTGATTAAATGATTGGATATTCTTCTGCTGCACCATTAGTTTTCATTGTGATTTGTGAAGGTATAACATTAAAAGAGGGACGAAAGATACCAAAGGGACAGTCAAACTCGTAAATCTAAAACAAACTGACAACGCCATGGCTAAAAATGAAAAAGACAAACAGAAAAACAATAGTACACATGACACAACATAGAAAACTAAAGAATAAACAACACGAACCCCACCAAAAACTAGGGGTGATCTCAGGTGCTCCGGAAGGGTAAGCAGATCCTGCTCCACATGCGAATTAATATTGACAATAAAGCACAAAAGCAATTTCATTTTTGGGTATTGAAAAGTTATTTTTGTTTTTTTTACTTTTGGATTTCTTCGGTTCGTTTCAACAAAAATAGAATTTTCTAGATCAATAAAAATATTCATAAAATTATTTTGTGAACAATCTAACAATTTTTTGAGGTTGTTAATCTCCAATTACACATAAGCTATCTCAAACTATATCTAATTTGTACATTAAGATAAAAGACATCAAACAAATATTGGTGACTTTCTTGACAGATGTCGAATTTTTTATCTGTAAATGCATGAATATACTCATCATAGATTAAAATTTTATACTGACGCCAGACGCGTGTTTCGCCTGCATAAGGTTGTTGCACACTAAAATTTTCGTTATTTTGAATGTATATTAGGTTTTGTTTTTCAGCAGGCAAAGGTTCACGGTAGACGTAAAAAGAAGGATGACACAGTGATTGAGGAAGACGTTATTGAGGTTTGAATTTTTTTATTTTTTATTTTTCACATAGTTCTATCCATTCTAGCCGTTTGTCGCTGTCCGAAGGAAGGCAAAAAATTAAAGGAGTTTAGACCAGTGCATAAGATTCCATCTCAGAGGTTATTGTTAATTTTCTTGCTAAATAAAAATCAAAGATTTTAAACATCAATAACCATGCAAATTCGCTAAATATGTAAATATAGACAATTTGCTAGCAATAGCACGATTAGAATAATTATGTTTTCATTATTTTCCCTCATATAGTGACTGAAGTAAAACAATAAGTTAAGTGCCATTTTTTTTATAAGTTTCATTTCCTATAAAATCTGTGGATTAGAATTATTTTTTCGTCGTTATTTGTTTTTACTATGACGACTCGTGTTTTTGACTGATGAGTTTCAATATCATTTAGTTGTCTTTCGTCTCTCTTTTAAATACATATAATTTTATATTTTTAGCCTTGCCATTATTGGACTAGTGGTAGGTGATATTGGTTTAACAATGTTTAGGCTTGTATGTGTATATTGTTGTTGTAAAACCTAAATGTATTTAACACTTGTATGAATATCAGTATTGAACCAAAAATATTTTATTATTCCAAACACATTTTAAGTTAAAGTAAAAGGTTTCTCGTGTTCAACTACAGGCACAATGTAATATGTTCAAATATGACAAAAAATGATTATGTCAAACAAATGGCAAAGATAAGATAACCTCTGTAAACCATCAAACTGAACTAATGACTTGTAAAAGATATTGATGTCATACAATTGCCTCAAAATTGCAATACAATTGCTTGCAAAATATTATTTCTCCTTGTAGCCAAATGGATAATGTGTGTTATTAATGTTAAGCCAGTTTATAGTCATCAATCCTATTACCACACTTAATTAATTAATTAAAAGTTTACTGTTACCTATAATCAGTGGCAACGTGTAACTTGTCAATAACTGACATATGAACTCTAACAGCAGCAAAAAAAAGGTTTTCTGTATCATATATTTGGAAAATGACAGTTGTTATTCATTCGTTTGATGTGTTTGGACTTTTGATTTTGCCTTTTGATTTTTGATTTTCCTTTTTGAATTTTCCTCGGAGTTTAGTATTTTTGTGTTTTTACTTTTACTTAATTAGAGCATTTTTTCTGTATTTTTTTCGCTTCGTTAATAAGAAAAATAATCAAAACAACATATAAGCGAATACAATGTATTATCATACAGCAGAAAAGCTACAAAAAGCTTCGTTTCTGTCGTCAAAGAGTTAAAGGTTAATCAAAAACATTGATTGTACAATACTTTTATCTTTATTTTGTTCATTGTGTTATCTGTCTTTCTTGGAATTATGGGTTTTTTTGTGGTTTTTTTTTTTTTAGTTTTTTACAGCATTCCTAGGTACACACTAAATATTTGCATCTAGTCATTTTGGTATATGTAAACTTCTTGTATTACAAACGTGAACTCTATTGTCCTACGTATTTAAAACCACAAATTCCATAGAAAATCGTAATAACGTATTTTATATTTAACTTTTATCTATTTATCTTGCTTCTTTCAACACTATTTTATAAAATAGAAATGTTGTTTGTCGTGCAGATAAAGAAACTTAAAAAATCAAAGTTGGTAGGTTTACTTTTTGTGAAGTAATGATTTTTTCATAAAATAAGTTATTGTAAATAAAGTCAGTAGTTTACCTTTGTTCAACGTCATAAATCGATTGAGGGGGGAAAATCCGTCTTACAAACTAAAACCGAGGGAAACACATCAACTACAACGAAATTACAAAAACACTGAAGTGCATAACAATCAAATGCAAACGCAACATACATAGAAACGAAAGATTTTCTTACAACTGCCATATTCCTGACTTAGTACATTTATCTTCAGATCGAATGATGAAATTTCAATATTTTGTAGATGACAGTAGACGCTGAAGTATTGGATAAGGCAAGCAGCAGTCAATACGTAAATTGTGACATTTTTACAACACGTTATGTCGAGGATCCAACAAAGGTAAATAACTTTTTTTTACTAATTTTTATTGTTCAAAACAAAAATGTCAACTTTGTCCTACGAATGGAGATTTTAGTCACTCAAATATATTCATACTTAAACAGCCAAAATATTTTGACAACCATACTTTTTTATCTGGTTAATTACGATGTCTATCCTTTTTAATGGAACAGCTGCTATGTCCTCCGTACATTAAAATGTTATATGCTTTTGGTCAATTAGTTTGTCATTTACAAAAAATGGTACTTTTAATTTCAAATTTCCATTTTACACAAGTTGTATTGTTACCAAAATCATTATGTCTATTACCTAAATGTTTTTTTTAAGCAGTTTTGAAAGTATACGCATCCCGTGACTGTCCGATGCTAATTGATACTCAGTCAAAAAGTGACAACCGGGAATATGACACAAACGGTAAAAAAAAACCCAGATCAGATAACAATACGAGTTTATATATATATATATATATATGTATACGTTCAAACATATGATTGCGTTGGATAAAAACAGCAATTGTTTTACTTGTGCATGTTAAACAAATTTTGTTGTAGTAGGGTCTAAATACAGCACAAACTTTTCGAAAAGACCAAAAAGTGAAGGAAAAAAAGTATATTTTATAAAGACCCAGAAACCATTTCGATAGTGAAATTGAGATACCGACTGACCATGTTGGTCAACTTATGTATTGTTAAATTCAGTCATACAACAATTGTAGTGTAAGGAGAATATCCCTGTTGATAAAGACTGTATAGCGGTAACATGCACGATAGTATCGTATTAACTGATATGTGTCAATGCCATACACCGGAGCAGCGGGTATGTTACTGCTGAGAAATGGGCAGTTAACTGAATTATAAATCAATTTAGATATACTTTATTTTTGACATGGCTGCATTATAGATATGCTGTACATTTAGACTTTTGAATTCAAATTAAAAATTTCAAAATATTTTATTTTTAAATTTGAACCTGTGAGTGAAATTTCATGGAAAAAGTGGTATTGACTCTTATTGTCACATGATTATAATAATACATGTATATGTATAAACATCTTTTTTTCAGAAAATAAGTGAAAGGAAAGATCCTAACCAAAGGTACGACTACGTTTTTAAACAGGTTAGTAATTATGTCGCAACATAGGTTTCAAAGTTGATATATATTTTGCGTACAAAAAAAAAACAAAAAAACTGAGCTATTCATTGAAAAACAATGATGAAAAAACAAGACTTTAAACCGTTTAATTATATCGAACATTGATAAAAGTTCAACCTCATTGTGTGCGCTGGAATCAAACAATGTCTATTCTATGGTCAGATTGTTGTCTGTTTAACACATTCCTCATTTCAATTCTCAATTCTAATATTAATCATTAATCTTGTTTGCAGTTGAAGAGTATTAAAAAACCAAAACAAATCAAAACATTTCAACAAATTAGCCTTATGCATAGTCTTTCTTTATTCATTTATTGTCTGATTATCAACTTTATCGAGACAAGCAACACAAAAAGATACTTGTTTTCGCAATTACGAGTTTACAAATTAGGAAATTCGTCCCGTTTTTTTAATTTATCATTTATTATCCCATAGTCGATTAGAATTAAGAAATAATTCATGAGGGGTTGACTATACCGTGATTTTACCACGGGTTGGCACTTTGTGACAAATATTTTACCCTGAGCGATATTAATAGGACATATACGGCAATTCTTTTGGTTCGAAGCGCTCTAGGTGGTGGCAAATATTTGCCTTTCCGATAAATAAACGTACTATTAAAAGAATGGAGCAAACTAGATTAGTGTCATGCTTAAACTTTAAAAAAAAAACGAATATAAATAGTTTTAAAATAATTTAAATGATAATTTACTTATATGTCTTAAATGTTTAAACATATATGGCTTGTAACACATTTTAGCATCACTTGTTTACGTTTCCAAGTTGTGATGATTTTTTGTTTTTCAAGCGTGTATTTTCCCGTAAAATTCTCATATTCTAACGTCAGTGTTTTATGGCGTCGCGAAACTCATGCATAAAAAAGCATATGACGTCGGAGTAAAATCGGAACAGCCTATGCAATATATTCAAATTTTACCACGGGTGTGTACTCAAACGCGTTTGAAGGACGTCATGTTAGAATTAAGAAATAATTCATGGGGGCTTGAATATATCGTGATTTTACCACCGGTTGGCCCTTTATGACAAATATTTTACCATGAGCGATAGCTGCGAGGGGTAAAATATCGGCATAAAGGGACAACCCGTGGTAAAATCTAGATATATTCAATCCCCCATGAATTATTTCGATTCTAATAGGTCAAATACGGCAATTCTTTTGGATCGAAGCGCTCTAGGTGGAGGCAAATATTTTCCATTCCCATAAATAAACGCACTATTATATTGGCGTAAAAGAACGGAGCAAACTGAATTATTGACATGCTTAAACTATTTAAAATAACGTATATAGATAGTTTTTAATTAATTTAAATGATAATTTACTTATTTGTCTTAAATGTTTCAACAAATGGGGCTTATAACACATTTTAGCATCGTTTGTTTACGTTTCCATGTTGTGATGATTTTCGGATTTAAAAGCGTGTATTTTCCCGTAAAATGCTCATTTTCTAACGTCATCGTTTTATGACGTCGCGAAACTCATTCATAAAAAAGCATATGACGTGGGAGTACGATCGGAACAGCCCATGCAATATATTCAAATTTTACCACGGGTGTGTACTCAAAGCGTTTGAAGGACGTCATGTTAGAATTAGTATTGATACTTTTTATAAGGTATTTTATATTCATTATTTATGTTTCATATAAACAGTAAAATTAATTTGAAACCCCAAATCTAATTTTTTCAACAAAACAATAATGTAAAATATCATGTCAAATCATTCCGGAACACCGATATACAATATATATAAATAATATATTTTATCTCAACACACAGATTTCAGAAACAAGAGGCAATCAGACGTATGACTATGTCGACCAAGCAACTTTCAAGGTATTTACTTATAGATAAATGTATCTTCTTTTGTCGAAAACACTGTTGATTAAAAAAAGTAATTTATAATGCCCAATTAAAATATGACTTTAAACATATTGAGGTTTACTGACGAATGAATTTCTATGGCAAAGAGAACTGGTCAAATTTAGATTATCTCTTTTACAATTTCTAGTCCCAGAATATTGCCTTTTTTCGTGTACAACAAAAAGTTTATAAGTAGCGTCATAAAGAGGACAAAAGTATGCCCTTTTTAATCCTTAAAAAAAGTTTATAACAAAAAAGGTTAGAGAAAAATTGTCACTATCTTTATTAACAACTCGAAAATATTTTATTCTTTCAGAACATTTTTGCTCAGAATGACAACGGTTATATGAATGAAGAAAGCGAAGTCAAAGATACAACTCAAACAGATAAAACACAAACGCTTATGAACAAGGTAATGATTACTTGTATATATTTCATACTGTATTTCTGACTTATATTCATGAATTCAAAGGAAGAAAATAAAGGTGACTCGTACCATGCATACTCTTCCGGAGCACCTGAGATTATGCCCGGTTTAATATATTTTCTTGTAAAAGGGGTGTGGGGGTGCTCATTCTGAATTTTTCTTCGTTGAGTTTTGTGTACTGGTTGTCTTTTCATTCCTTTTTTTTACATGGCTGTGTCAATATTTCGACATATGATTAGAATTTCCCTTTCTTTTATTATGAAAATATTCCAATGAAAGTTTTCTTTTTTAAAACTTAAAAAAAAAATCACTTTGGTTACAATAATTACTTAACTCTACCTAACCCTGTTGAGTCTAACGTAATGGCTTCAAATTATTCGCCTAGTTATCAAAAAAACACATAGTTTTTATAAGCCAAACTGCTTTGATCATTGTTAAACATTGTTTACTTGTCAAAGAGAATGCAATCCATTTAAATAACTAAACTGCCTGCTTCTGATATATTTGTACTATCTCTTTCAGACTTGTAGGAAAAAACGACATCAAAATGCATCAAAGGTTGACAAATCTGGGAAACCAATTCAGTCTGGAACGAAAGGTGCATTTGGGTCATCTCAGCGTCAGGCAGGGAAAGGAAAAACACAGAGGGCGGAAAGAGAGGCCAACCATTTCAAGAAGAGAGACGGTGTAAATCCTTTAAAAAAGAAAGTTGATGTGACCAGGAGTACAGAAATGACATTCCAAAGTGATTTATACGTAGACATGAATCAGACTTCGTGTTACCAATCTCAAACAGAAAAATATTCAGCGAAAAGAAAAACTAATGGTCAAAAACTAAAAAATAAATTGAGGTCTCTCGTAAATAATTCTCCCCGAATTAATCAACAAAATTATGAAAATATTGACTTGAAGAATACAGATTCAAAAGTGAAAGTAACAGAACATGAATCTGTAGAATCAGATTATGCAAATATAAGTTCTTCTCCTTCCGTATCAACAGACTCCAATTCGACAGATTCTTCATCCAGTCCGGATGAACTGCATGGAAACACAATAATATATAAAGCTAAAAAAGTAAATATTATAAAGATGTATTCGATCAACGATGAAAAGTGAAATGTACAAATCAAAGATTTAAAAGACGTAGCTGTATGGGGAATATAGAAAATCTATTGATAGAAAATTTTGGGGCTTGTGTTTTATTGAACAAAAGAAAGAAGCAAAGTGAAAAAAAAATTATATACGGTACCTTTTTTTATAGTTTATAGTTCTTTTGTTGTACTGTTACACAGCTGTCCAAGATAACGGGAGGGTTTGACGCTAGAAAACTACAGTTGAACCCTGCCAAATTCTGTATATGCCTGTCTCAAATCAGGGTCATCTATTCAGACGTTTGTGGTTTGTTGCTTAGTATTATATTTTTCGATCAATATTTTGTGAAAAATCAGGCCAGTGAATTTCTCGTTTGTATTGTTTTAAGTTGTCATTTATATCTGTCAATTAGGTATGCCCTTCGTTCAGTGGTGAGGGCCGTACGATGACCCATAATTGTTAACTGTACATGATATAAAATTTGTGGATAACCGAGGTTGTTGGTGTTTAACTATTTATGGTTTGTGTTGATTTTGCTTTTGGTTGTCTGTTGTATTATTTGTGTTCAATGCTTGTTCTATTTTTGAAATATTTGTCATTGTATTGCCTGCATTTGTTGTTTCTTAACTAATTCTGAAGACTAATTTGACTGTTTCTTTATAAAAATATACACTGTGTGTTATTGTTTTTTTTACATTTATGTACATCTCGAACCCTATAGTAAAACTGTTGTTGGCAACAAATTTTACCGCTTGGTTGATTGTTTATATATATAAAATGACATTGCAGAGAAGAAAGAAAGAAATGATGTCACCCTTGATCTATAAATGGAAGTCATCTATCTGTTCTGACAATCACATAGAACGATTCAATGTATCTTTTGCTACTTTCAGAAATGTTCATTTACCTGAAATACAAATACCTTTAAAAGAATTTAGCATGGATTCAGTAGTTTGCTTTAACTTATTGATAATTACTCAAGCTAAAATAAAGAGTTTTGATAATAAATTATCTAATAGATCAACAGTTCTCTCCATTTTAAAAGAATATAAAAAAGAGAGGCGACAGATACTTAATAAACTCATCATAGAAACCAGGATTAAAATTTCATGTTTACGCCAGACACGCGCGTTTAATGCACGCCATACTAATATCCAAATTGTACACAAGAAACTAAAATTAAAAAAATAGAAGACTAACAAAGGCTAGAGGCCGCTGACTTGGGACAGGCGCAAAAATGTGTCGGGGTTAAACATGTTTATGCGATCTCAACCCTCCCCCTATTACTCTAGCCAATGTAGAAAAGAAAATGCATAACAATACGCACTTTTAAAATACAATTCAAGAGAAGTCCGAGTCTGATGTCAGAAGATGTAACCGAAGAAAATAAACAAAATGACAATAATACATAAATAACAACAGACTACTAGCAGTTAACTGACATGCATGCCAGCTCATGACTTCAGTTAAACTGATGGAAAGATTATGATTTCATCATATGAATATCAGGTACAATCCTTCCCGTCAGGGGTTAAGTATCATGCCATCATAACATATATGAGAAGAACATAACCCGTGTCATGCCAATAACTGGTTTTTGAATAAATGTGTTTAGTTCCGATGCAAAGACCCTATAAGTGAATCAATATTAACGCCGAAATAAGCAATCTATAATGACCTGACAACAGTATCGTAACTTTATCTCTTCTTGATAAGTCTATTTAAAGGTTTTGTGAGGTGAATACTGACATTTTTGTGCTTTATAAAGAATATTTCCATAAAAAATTGGATGTGAAATACCTGAACGTATAAGAAGTCTGCATGTTGAGCTATAATTACGAATGATGTCTTTATACCGATGATAAAATTTAGTAAATGTTTTGACTAGTTTGTGATATCGAAAACCCTGGTGTTATAATTTTTCAGTAAAACATAAATTTCTCTCGTTAAAATCTAAAACATTGTTACATACACCAGCGAATCGTACAAGTTGAGATATATAAACACCGTAAGATGGTGACAAGGGAACGTCACCATCTAAAAATGGGCAATTAACAATAGGAAATGAAAAATCATTTCTTTTATCAAGGTATGATAAGGGCTATTTTTGCCCCCCTCTCCAAATAAGTTTATATTGATAACAATAATGGTCTTAGGGCAGACAATTGAAAAAAATAATGATTTATTGTGTTCCGGTGAAAGGAAGGTTGCCTAGCAACGGTTTACATTAAGAATGAAAGTTATCACAAATTGATTGCTTTATTAGTACAAATTTAAATATTTGCAAATAATATTGTTTGTCCAAGAAGAACTTGAAGTCACAAATGAAGAGTAAAAATGAAAATACCCTTCGATTTTGTTTACTATATGCTTAAAAACAACCTTGGCAACAGAAATGTTGCCTAGCAACGGTTAACAAAAATGGTGCTGGTCCCTCTTTAGTTTGAATTCAGCAGTTGTTTAAAGATTTTTCTTTCCATTTAGTGTTTCATTCCAATATTGTTTCATATTTATCTTTTTTTATTCTTTACAAATTCCGTATCGAGCATATCAAGACAAGTGTAGCTTAGCAACAGCAAAACATGTTTGAATTAAAGCCATCTACAAATCAATAAGTCATTTTATTGAACAAATTAAAGTGAATGTAATGCAGATTGTCTGTTTGTGACAATTACCCGGCCAAGTCCACTAGTAGTTTTGTCCATCTGATGAGTTAAGCCTTTTTCAACAGATTTTTATAGTTCGTTCTTATGTTGTACTGTTATACCACTGTCCCAGGTTACGGGGAGGATTGGGATCCCGCTAACATGTTTAACCCGCCACATTAATTATGTATGTGCTTGACCCAAATCAGGAGCCTGCAAATTCAGTGGTTGTCGTTTGTTTATGCGTTATATATTTGTTTTTCGTTATTTTTTTTACATAAATAAGGCCGTTACTTTTCTCGTTTGAATTGTTTTACATTGTCTAATCGGGGCCTTTTATAGCTGACAATGCGGTATGGGCTTTGCTCATTGTTGAAGGCCGTACGGTGACCTATAGTTGTTAATGTCTGTGTCATTTTGGTCTTTGTTTGATAGTTGTCTCATTGCCATGCAATCATACCACATCTTCTTTTTTATGTTTAGTTAGAAATGAAAACTTACTTCAATTGTAGGTCACTACACGCTGATCAATAACTAAGCTACATAACATGTGCATATCAACCATACAATAATAGGTTCTTTATATTTTTTTTAAGTATGAACTTGCTAATTTTAAGGAATTGACTTTCTTTTAGGGTGTTACACTATATTATAAACATCTAGCTTATCATTATTGTTTTGACGAATTCTATATCATGTATATCGAGTATAGGATCCCGGATCTTGCTTAGCAAAAGCAAACATTTTTTTTTTTTAAATTGTAGATCACTACAACACCTTTGTTTCAATGTGAAGGTTTTTTCATGAAAACAAGAATATAAAGGATTTAATAATTTGAGATGAGTTTGAACAGCTTTTAAAGATACTTAACAGTTAATGGAATGAAAGAGACGTGCCTTTTACCACATACAGATTTTGTGTGGAATAAAATGTCTAATCCAGGCAATTAAGAATTAATATGATGTAGTGGTTGGAATGTGAATGTGTCCTCTGCATGGGTAAAAAAAACTATGGTAAATATGAAACAACTTATCAAGGCAAAAGGGGGGGGGGGATATAAATAATTTTTGGAGTAATTAACGAGGCATTAATTTACCTAAGAAATTAATCATATTGTGCAGTAAGGAAATTGGCATAGCCTGCAAGAACATAAATAGTTTAAGGGTTGGGCAATTATTTAACCATGAAAGTTAAAGGTCAATTTATTGGACCTTGAGATCAATGGTAAATGTCATAATGACATTAGACTGTATTGATATCTGAGTCAAAGCGATACACTGTATGACAAACAACATAGGTCAATGTATAAAAACTAAATAAGTGTAGACCCGGACAAGTTATATGAGAATAAAATTCCAAAAAAAAATCCTTATGCTGAACATAATGTATCCTTTCATTTCATCTTGGAAGTCAGGGAAAATTGTCAAAGACAAGTGAGAACTGAGTACAGAATAAACTGATGTTGCTATCACGATGAAATGGACTATGGTTTGAATGGTTTTACAGTAGTTATTTTTGGACCCTTTATAGCTTGTTGTTTGGTGTGAGCAAAGGCCCCGTGTTGAAGGGCGTACATTGACCTATAATGGTTTACTTTTATAAAATTGTTATTTGGATGGAGAGTTGTATCATTGGCACTCACACCACATCTTCCTATATCTATGGAGCATTTATGTTATCTGTGATTATAATGTGGATACTGGCAATGACAGAAAATGATTTTACTTTCCGGTCAGTGTCAAATAATTTGTGAAAATATCATGTAAAATGCATGTATGTGATTAATTTGCATTTTGTATTTTTTCGTTTTGTTTTTTTGTTTTTGTAATTTGTTTATCAAAATGAACTACAGTTTTAATTGGATATGCAAGCTTAATTTACTTATTAGAGTATATAAGTTCGGGTTAGGGTGAAGGTTGTCGCTTGTTTAAACGGTTTTTTTTTTAGATATTGAGATAAGACGTGGCACGGTACTTGTCTATCCCAAATTCATGTATTTGGTTTTGATGTTATATTTGTTATTCTCGTGGTGTTTTGTCTGTTGATTGGTCCGTTTCTGTGTGTGTTGCGTTTCGGTGTTGTGTCGTTGTTCTCCTCTTATATTTAATGCGTTTCCCTCGGTTTTAGTTTGTTACCCCGATTTTGTTTTTTGTCCATGGATTTATGAGTTTTGAACAGCGGTATACTACTGTTGCCTTTATTTACACATGATGCGTTTGTTTGCAACTAGTAAGGAACCTGTTCAGTGGTTGTTGTGGTTCATACGTGTTCCTCGTTTCTAGTTTTTTTTCTATAAAAAGATTAAACCGTTTTCCTGTTTGAATTGCTACATTAGTCACTTGTGTGTTCTTGATAGCTTGCTGGTCAATGTAAGCCAAAGCTCTGTGTTAAAGGTCGTACTTTGACTTATAATTGTTCACTTTTTACATGTTGTGTCCCGGAAAGAGAGTAGTATCATTGGCACTCATACCACATCTTCTAATTTCTATATATGTTGCAAAAGTTATTTCTTTTGGGTCAGTGGATGTGTATGTTTACGCGCGGATTCATATAAGATGGATTCTTACAGTGTGAACCCTTTTATTAATTCATTGTACAAATAAATAAATATAATAAATTCATTGTACAAATAAATAAGTATAATAAATGAATTAAAACGCCTGATATCGTCGGTTCTGACACCGGCCTGGTCAAACATTAGACTAAAAAAATGGTATTTGCTGATTTTTGTTAATCAATTAGCATAAAGGGGTAAGAAAAAGGACTAGTTGCATCGAAGTGTGACGGTGTCAAGTTAGGGTGATATGTCTTCCTGCGGACTGTCACCTTTTAACTAGCACAAAAAAAAATTAATGAAACAAACAACCCATGCAGCAATACGATGTCCAAAAGTTAGCACTTTGTGTAAAGTACTACCACCATTGATTTTCCCCTATTAGTCTTTGTTAAATTTGCACTTTTAAAAAAATTGTGCAGAATTTATCTTTGTTTCAAATAAAAAAATACTTGGCATGAGTAAATTTTTATCCTGTCCAGTTCTATAGAAAAAGTTTCACATAACATTTCATTGCATATAAGAAAATAACCATCATTGGAAGTTAACCAATCAAATTTCTCCCCTTATTCTATCTATGTACAAGGTTTAGTCACCATGTAACCTCAAGATTACAAAATTTTCTATAGAAATCACAAATAAAAAATAATGGTGTCTTGAAATACCCAAGACATATGTTTATGACACAGAAATAGTTTTACTGCAATAAAATGTAGGATTCATTACCTACAACGGTCAAATTCAAGGGAATATTTTTTTAGACCTACTTTCGTATGCAACCGGATGTGACGTACCATGATTTGGTGGTATTACACCTGTAAACATGAATTATTATTGAAATAGTCAATTTTATGAATTAACTGTTAACAAAACTTTATATTATTTGCAAAAACTACGGATGATATATTCAGGAATAGATAACCTTTATTAGCTGTATTTCACCAATTTTTTAGGAATTTTGAGCCTTTAAGGTCTTTTAACATTTTTGTATTCGACCGTCACTGATTAGTCTTTTGTATACGAAACACATGTCTTACAAGCAATATATCTTTAATTGTGATGCGTTTTATTCCTTTCATATTTCATACTGATTTTATTTTCTTTGACGTGTAAATATCTGATTAAAAAAAAAAGAAGTGAATATGTTTAAATTCATTATACATGTAGTGCTGTTATTTTTGAAAATATGTGTATGTACTCGAGATTCCGTCAATTTAGACCCACCCTTTGATTGACTGCAAGGGTACAGCGGATCTATGTACACTCCCTAAGGATTTATTGAGATTATCTCACCATCAGAACAATCCCCAGCCAAAACCGCCCAAGGGAGCGTGTAGGACACCGGGAAGTCTGTTATTATGGTGGAGGAAGCCGAAGTACTCGGACAGAACCACCGGGTCACTCGGTGGAATCAGGCAAACCAAAGAGATATCAGAAGATTGATCTCCAGGTCAAAGTAGTCGACAACTTTGACCAACCGAGGCCCCCAACGTACCCATTCTAGTTCAAATTTCGGTCTGGATATCAGAGATGTGTGTGAGAAGGTGAAAATTACCCTTCTACTGTACAGTCATGGGACAAAAGTGAGTTCCCAGTAAAAAAAAGTCCTATCATTTCAACTCAAATCGATATTTTTCAAAAAAATATTACCAAGTAACTGTATGAGCTCTTATGAGTTAAACACAAATACAAATTTTTATGATTTGAATTTGGTTATATTTTTAGCGCCCCGAGCGAGAATCGAACTCTGGAATTTCAGCACTGTAGCCATCGGATATAACCACTAGACCACGAACTCGCACAATATAATTGATTGAATGATTTGAAAACAAGATATATGAAGTAGCACGCGTCGTCGTCAAGATAGAACAAAAGGAAGGCGGGTGACAATTACAAATAATAAGTCCAATAAATTCAACACCATGACCAAAAAAAACTCACGATACATAATTTAGATCATAAAAGTGTTGGATAGTTTTGTTTATTCTTTATTATTGTTACACGTACACAATTAACTAATTAGAATTGTCACAGGGTGTCTCATGTCATATGAATTACAATGTATGTTATTATTCACAGTTCTGTAGTTTATTTTCGCCACCTGTATTTATATTAAATGCTTGTCTAAAATGTTAATTTGGCATGCCATACTTGGTAGAAATGCGGACGTGAAAGAAAGCACTTTTTCACAAAATTGTCAACGGGGATTAAACATTCCAGGGCGACGATTTCGTCAATTATGAAACAAAATACGTATATGCACTGTTTGAGTATAAACCGGTTATTATATTCATTCACAATTACGTTCCCAGAATTTCTCTGAAGTTTGTCACAGTTCCGTCCAATATATTTTGGGTCAAATTTCGACGGTCTGCTAAAATGTCACTTTAAATCAGTCAAGAATAATGGATAAAAGAATATCCTGTTTTCATGTCTCAAATATGTTTAATTTTCGTCCTAAAGAAACTAGCCATTATTATAGCGTAGTAAGAATACATTTCCGTCGTCGGATCCAGTAAATACCGGTAAATACTAATCATCTCCGGTCCGCAGTTCGGTAAAAAATTTCGATTATTAAACGAAAACTACGACGACTTTGTCACTTTTTGAATTTGTAACTATGAGCGTACTTACGACCTACAAAAATATTTGAACTGCATCAACATTTATGTTCAAGGAATGTCTGGTATAAATATGATCATGGGTCGTAGGTACGCTCATAGTTTGAAATGCAGAAAAAGGTTTGGAAACTGCCATTTTTCCGCCCTTTTCACGAATCTTAAGGTCTTTACAGCAACAGAGCATGAATAGTATCATCAGAAGTTGAACAATCTATTGATGTTTACAAAAATATAGATTATAAACTTTAAAAATAATGTATTATAATTAATGACAAGTCACTTTTAATTTGAACGAAATTAGGGGGCCGTTTTCTGATGCTATTCGTACCTTGTCCTTTTAGTATTTAGCTTTCCGTTAGAAATACATATATCAAGATCGAGAAAAGGGCAGTGGTCATTGTTAGTATTAGCTTTATTTAAAGTAAGTTCAACAGGATAAATTGCTTTAGTATACATACTGAAGTCGTCATTACTGAGAGCCAAAATATCATCCAAATATATAAAAGTATTATTAAATTTGTTTACGAGATGTTGTTTCGATGGGTCTTTGCTGATTTTTGTCATAATAGTAACTCATAACAATACAAAAACAGGTCCGCAATAAGTGGTGCACAGTAAGTCTCCATTGGAATTCCAATAACCTGACGATATACGGAATCTCCAAAGCGAACAAAAATGTTATCTTGTAAAATATCAAGGCCATATATAGTATCATAGTATGTCCAATTGACATAAATAACTGCTTTCCACTCCTCCAACGGATCGATCTAAAAATATGAATATAGAAAAGATATATATACTGCAGCTGTGCTATTTGAGCAGTCAAATTGCATTGACTGTATACGATGTGATATGTGATATACAGTCACTGACCGTATATCACCTTGTTTATGACGTTGACAATTCGTTTCCGAACAGTTTTATTTTTGACGTCTATAAAACATACAGGTTCGTGGAAATTTTACTTCGTCTGCTCCAAATTAAATACTTCATTTAGAACACTTATAAGAGTTGCAGTATATAAAAAATAACCATACATGGTCTCGAAATATCAATCGGTTATTTGTACTTGGCTCGACACAGGTAGAAATGCTCGGCACAGCCTCGCTTTTTACCTGTTTCTAAGCCTTGTACAAATAACATTGATATTTCGAGACATTGTATGGTTATTCTATATAGACACATTTCTAACGTCAAAAGACATTTACATCGTATTTATTTGTATTCTATACATTTTTAGTACTCATTGAAGAAATGAATTTATAACAAGCGATACGGATTTGCGATACGGATTGTTATGTTGAACTAAGAAAAGTCCGCGTATTTAGACGATCGGTTACTAGCCAAAAACGAAAGTCAAATCTGTGAGGCAACAATACATCGGAATACCTTCACGGTCATCGCGATGTAAAAGAGCGTTCACGCGGCGAGCTGATTATGTTCAAAGATATATCGATTTACCAACGGGAAAAGTCTTTGATATCCAAAAAGAACTGTTTTCCTTCTAAATATCTTTTTCTATGTTAATAATTAATACATTTTCTGTCTGACAAGATTTTTGATTTTCGTTGTATCTGATGTTGTCCAATTAATAGTCTGAGGCTACTCAGTTGGTATCTTCAAAGTTCGGGACATCAGCATTTGTAAATTTTGATTTGTTTGGATTATTGAGTTTACCATTTGGAGCTGTATTGGATTGGATTGGATTGTTTGAATGAATTTTTCTTTTAAGTAATGATATTTTTTGTCTATTTCGATATTACAAAGGTGGATAGGCTATCGGGCAGTGTGACCAGTATACTATAATCTAATAAGTCGGTAGACGTAGTTGCAACCGCATTTAAATTCCGCCTTTGCATCATAACTTCAAATAGAATTATAAAAAATAAGATGTGGTTTAATTTCCAACGAGACAACTGTCCACAAGTGACCAAGATAACACAATCATTAACAACTGTAGGTCACCGTATGGCCTTCAACATTGAGTAAAGCCTACACCGCATAGTCAGTTATAAAAGACCCGATAAGACAATGTTCAATTATGAAACAAAATACGTATATGCACTGTTTGAGTATAAACCGGTTATTATATTCATTCACAATTACGTTCCCAGAATTTCTCTGAAGTTTGTCACAGTTCCGTCCAATATATTTTGGGTCAAATTTCGACGATCTGCTAAAATGTCACTTTAAATCAGTCAAGAATAATGGATAAAAGAATATCCTGTTTTCATGTCTCAAATATGTTTAATTTTCGTCCTAAAGAAACTAGCCATTATTATAGCGTAGTAAGAATACATTTCCGTCGTCGGATCCAGTAAATACCGGTAAATACTAATCATCTCCGGTCCGCAGTTCGGTAAAAAATTTCGATTATTAAACGAAAACTACGACGACTTTGTCACTTTTTGAATTTGTAACTATGAGCGTACTTACGACCTACAAAAATATTTGAACTGCATCAACATTTATGTTCAAGGAATGTCTGGTATAAATATGATCATGGGTCGTAGGTACGCTCATAGTTTGAAATGCAGAAAAAGGTTTGGAAACTGCCATTTTTCCGCCCTTTTCACGAATCTTAAGGTCTTTACAGCAACAGAGCATGAATAGTATCATCAGAAGTTGAACAATCTATTGATGTTTACAAAAATATAGATTATAAACTTTAAAAATAATGTATTATAATTAATGACAAGTCACTTTTAATTTGAACGAAATTAGGGGGCCGTTTTCTGATGCTATTCGTACCTTGTCCTTTTAGTATTTAGCTTTCCGTTAGAAATACATATATCAAGATCGAGAAAAGGGCAGTGGTCATTGTTAGTATTAGCTTTATTTAAAGTAAGTTCAACAGGATAAATTGCTTTAGTATACATACTGAAGTCGTCATTACTGAGAGCCAAAATATCATCCAAATATATAAAAGTATTATTAAATTTGTTTACGAGATGTTGTTTCGATGGGTCTTTGCTGATTTTTGTCATAAATAGTAACTCATAACAATACAAAAACAGGTCCGCAATAAGTGGTGCACAGTAAGTCTCCATTGGAATTCCAATAACCTGACGATATACGGAATCTCCAAAGCGAACAAAAATGTTATCTTGTAAAATATCAAGGCCATATATAGTATCATAGTATGTCCAATTGACATAAATAACTGCTTTCCACTCCTCCAACGGATCGATCTAAAAATATGAATATAGAAAAGATATATATACTGCAGCTGTGCTATTTGAGCAGTCAAATTGCATTGACTGTATACGATGTGATATGTGATATACAGTCACTGACCGTATATCACCTTGTTTATGACGTTGACAATTCGTTTCCGAACAGTTTTATTTTTGACGTCTATAAAACATACAGGTTCGTGGAAATTTTACTTCGTCTGCTCCAAATTAAATACTTCATTTAGAACACTTATAAGAGTTGCAGTATATAAAAAATAACCATACATGGTCTCGAAATATCAATCGGTTATTTGTACTTGGCTCGACACAGGTAGAAATGCTCGGCACAGCCTCGCTTTTTACCTGTTTCTAAGCCTTGTACAAATAACATTGATATTTCGAGACATTGTATGGTTATTCTATATAGACACATTTCAAACGTCAAAAGACATTTACATCGTATTTATTTGTATTCTATACATTTTTAGTACTCATTGAAGATATGAATTAATAACAAGCGATACGGATTTGCGATACGGATTGTTATGTTGAACTAAGAAAAGTCCGCGTATTTAGACGATCGGTTACTAGCCAAAAACGAAAGTCAAATCTGTGAGGCAACAATACATCGGAATACCTTCACGGTCATCGCGATGTAAAAGAGCGTTCACGCGGCGAGCTGATTATGTTCAAAGATATATCGATTTACCAACGGGAAAAGTCTTTGATATCCAAAAAGAACTGTTTTCCTTCTAAATATCTTTTTCTATGTTAATAATTAATACATTTTCTGTCTGACAAGATTTTTGATTTTCGTTGTATCTGATGTTGTCCAATTAATAGTCTGAGGCTACTCAGTTGGTATCTTCAAAGTTCGGGACATCAGCATTTGTAAATTTTGATTTGTTTGGATTATTGAGTTTACCATTTGGAGCTGTATTGGATTGGATTGGATTGTTTGAATGAATCTTTTAAGTAATGATATTTTTTGTCTATTTCGATATTACAAAGGTGGATAGGCTATCGGGCAGTGTGACCAGTATACTATAATCTAATTAGTCGGTAGACGTAGTTGCAACCGCATTTAAATTCCGCCTTTGCATCATAACTTCAAATAGAATTATAAAAAATAAGATGTGGTTTAATTTCCAACGAGACAACTGTCCACAAGTGACCAAGATAACACAATCATTAACAACTGTAGGTCACCGTATGGCCTTCAACATTGAGTAAAGCCTACACCGCATAGTCAGTTATAAAAGACCCGATAAGACAATGTTCAATTATGAAACAAAATACGTATATGCACTGTTTGAGTATAAACCGGTTATTATATTCATTCACAATTACGTTCCAGAATTTCTCTGAAGTTTGTCACAGTTCCGTCCAATATATTTTGGGTCAAATTTCGACGATCTGCTAAAATGTCACTTTAAATCAGTCAAGAATAATGGATAAAAGAATATCCTGTTTTCATGTCTCAAATATGTTTAATTTTCGTCCTAAAGAAACTAGCCATTATTATAGCGTAGTAAGAATACATTTCCGTCGTCGGATCCAGTAAATACCGGTAAATACTAATCATCTCCGGTCCGCAGTTCGGTAAAAAATTTCGATTATTAAACGAAAACTACGACGACTTTGTCACTTTTTGAATTTGTAACTATGAGCGTACTTACGACCTACAAAAATATTTGAACTGCATCAACATTTATGTTCAAGGAATGTCTGGTATAAATATGATCATGGGTCGTAGGTACGCTCATAGTTTGAAATGCAGAAAAAGGTTTGGAAACTGCCATTTTTCCGCCCTTTTCACGAATCTTAAGGTCTTTACAGCAACAGAGCATGAATAGTATCATCAGAAGTTGAACAATCTATTGATGTTTACAAAAATATAGATTATAAACTTTAAAAATAATGTATTATAATTAATGACAAGTCACTTTTAATTTGAACGAAATTAGGGGGCCGTTTTCTGATGCTATTCGTACCTTGTCCTTTTAGTATTTAGCTTTCCGTTAGAAATACATATATCAAGATCGAGAAAAGGGCAGTGGTCATTGTTAGTATTAGCTTTATTTAAAGTAAGTTCAACAGGATAAATTGCTTTAGTATACATACTGAAGTCGTCATTACTGAGAGCCAAAATATCATCCAAATATATAAAAGTATTATTAAATTTGTTTACGAGATGTTGTTTCGATGGGTCTTTGCTGATTTTTGTCATAAATAGTAACTCATAACAATACAAAAACAGGTCCGCAATAAGTGGTGCACAGTAAGTCTCCATTGGAATTCCAATAACCTGACGATATACGGAATCTCCAAAGCGAACAAAAATGTTATCTTGTAAAATATCAAGGCCATATATAGTATCATAGTATGTCCAATTGACATAAATAACTGCTTTCCACTCCTCCAACGGATCGATCTAAAAATATGAATATAGAAAAGATATATATACTGCAGCTGTGCTATTTGAGCAGTCAAATTGCATTGACTGTATACGATGTGATATGTGATATACAGTCACTGACCGTATATCACCTTGTTTATGACGTTGACAATTCGTTTCCGAACAGTTTTATTTTTGACGTCTATAAAACATACAGGTTCGTGGAAATTTTACTTCGTCTGCTCCAAATTAAATACTTCATTTAGAACACTTATAAGAGTTGCAGTATATAAAAAATAACCATACATGGTCTCGAAATATCAATCGGTTATTTGTACTTGGCTCGACACAGGTAGAAATGCTCGGCACAGCCTCGCTTTTTACCTGTTTCTAAGCCTTGTACAAATAACATTGATATTTCGAGACATTGTATGGTTATTCTATATAGACACATTTCTAACGTCAAAAGACATTTACATCGTATTTATTTGTATTCTATACATTTTTAGTACTCATTGAAGAAATGAATTTATAACAAGCGATACGGATTTGCGATACGGATTGTTATGTTGAACTAAGAAAAGTCCGCGTATTTAGACGATCGGTTACTAGCCAAAAACGAAAGTCAAATCTGTGAGGCAACAATACATCGGAATACCTTCACGGTCATCGCGATGTAAAAGAGCGTTCACGCGGCGAGCTGATTATGTTCAAAGATATATCGATTTACCAACGGGAAAAGTCTTTGATATCCAAAAAGAACTGTTTTCCTTCTAAATATCTTTTTCTATGTTAATAATTAATACATTTTCTGTCTGACAAGATTTTTGATTTTCGTTGTATCTGATGTTGTCCAATTAATAGTCTGAGGCTACTCAGTTGGTATCTTCAAAGTTCGGGACATCAGCATTTGTAAATTTTGATTTGTTTGGATTATTGAGTTTACCATTTGGAGCTGTATTGGATTGGATTGGATTGTTTGAATGAATTTTTCTTTTAAGTAATGATATTTTTTGTCTATTTCGATATTACAAAGGTGGATAGGCTATCGGGCAGTGTGACCAGTATACTATAATCTAATAAGTCGGTAGACGTAGTTGCAACCGCATTTAAATTCCGCCTTTGCATCATAACTTCAAATAGAATTATAAAAAATAAGATGTGGTTTAATTTCCAACGAGACAACTGTCCACAAGTGACCAAGATAACACAATCATTAACAACTGTAGGTCACCGTATGGCCTTCAACATTGAGTAAAGCCTACACCGCATAGTCAGTTATAAAAGACCCGATAAGACAATGTTCAATTATGAAACAAAATACGTATATGCACTGTTTGAGTATAAACCGGTTATTATATTCATTCACAATTACGTTCCCAGAATTTCTCTGAAGTTTGTCACAGTTCCGTCCAATATATTTTGGGTCAAATTTCGACGATCTGCTAAAATGTCACTTTAAATCAGTCAAGAATAATGGATAAAAGAATATCCTGTTTTCATGTCTCAAATATGTTTAATTTTCGTCCTAAAGAAACTAGCCATTATTATAGCGTAGTAAGAATACATTTCCGTCGTCGGATCCAGTAAATACCGGTAAATACTAATCATCTCCGGTCCGCAGTTCGGTAAAAAATTTCGATTATTAAACGAAAACTACGACGACTTTGTCACTTTTTGAATTTGTAACTATGAGCGTACTTACGACCTACAAAAATATTTGAACTGCATCAACATTTATGTTCAAGGAATGTCTGGTATAAATATGATCATGGGTCGTAGGTACGCTCATAGTTTGAAATGCAGAAAAAGGTTTGGAAACTGCCATTTTTCCGCCCTTTTCACGAATCTTAAGGTCTTTACAGCAACAGAGCATGAATAGTATCATCAGAAGTTGAACAATCTATTGATGTTTACAAAAATATAGATTATAAACTTTAAAAATAATGTATTATAATTAATGACAAGTCACTTTTAATTTGAACGAAATTAGGGGGCCGTTTTCTGATGCTATTCGTACCTTGTCCTTTTAGTATTTAGCTTTCCGTTAGAAATACATATATCAAGATCGAGAAAAGGGCAGTGGTCATTGTTAGTATTAGCTTTATTTAAAGTAAGTTCAACAGGATAAATTGCTTTAGTATACATACTGAAGTCGTCATTACTGAGAGCCAAAATATCATCCAAATATATAAAAGTATTATTAAATTTGTTTACGAGATGTTGTTTCGATGGGTCTTTGCTGATTTTTGTCATAAATAGTAACTCATAACAATACAAAAACAGGTCCGCAATAAGTGGTGCACAGTAAGTCTCCATTGGAATTCCAATAACCTGACGATATACGGAATCTCCAAAGCGAACAAAAATGTTATCTTGTAAAATATCAAGGCCATATATAGTATCATAGTATGTCCAATTGACATAAATAACTGCTTTCCACTCCTCCAACGGATCGATCTAAAAATATGAATATAGAAAAGATATATATACTGCAGCTGTGCTATTTGAGCAGTCAAATTGCATTGACTGTATACGATGTGATATGTGATATACAGTCACTGACCGTATATCACCTTGTTTATGACGTTGACAATTCGTTTCCGAACAGTTTTATTTTTGACGTCTATAAAACATACAGGTTCGTGGAAATTTTACTTCGTCTGCTCCAAATTAAATACTTCATTTAGAACACTTATAAGAGTTGCAGTATATAAAAAATAACCATACATGGTCTCGAAATATCAATCGGTTATTTGTACTTGGCTCGACACAGGTAGAAATGCTCGGCACAGCCTCGCTTTTTACCTGTTTCTAAGCCTTGTACAAATAACATTGATATTTCGAGACATTGTATGGTTATTCTATATAGACACATTTCTAACGTCAAAAGACATTTACATCGTATTTATTTGTATTCTATACATTTTTAGTACTCATTGAAGAAATGAATTTATAACAAGCGATACGGATTTGCGATACGGATTGTTATGTTGAACTAAGAAAAGTCCGCGTATTTAGACGATCGGTTACTAGCCAAAACGAAAGTCAAATCTGTGAGGCAACAATACATCGGAATACCTTCACGGTCATCGCGATGTAAAAGAGCGTTCACGCGGCGAGCTGATTATGTTCAAAGATATATCGATTTACCAACGGGAAAAGTCTTTGATATCCAAAAAGAACTGTTTTCCTTCTAAATATCTTTTTCTATGTTAATAATTAATACATTTTCTGTCTGACAAGATTTTTGATTTTCGTTGTATCTGATGTTGTCCAATTAATAGTCTGAGGCTACTCAGTTGGTATCTTCAAAGTTCGGGACATCAGCATTTGTAAATTTCGATTTGTTTGGATTATTGAGTTTACCATTTGGAGCTGTATTGGATTGGATTGGATTGTTTGAATGAATTTTTCTTTTAAGTAATGATATTTTTTGTCTATTTCGATATTACAAAGGTGGATAGGCTATCGGGCAGTGTGACCAGTATACTATAATCTAATAAGTCGGTAGACGTAGTTGCAACCGCATTTAAATTCCGCCTTTGCATCATAACTTCAAATAGAATTATAAAAAATAAGATGTGGTTTAATTTCCAACGAGACAACTGTCCACAAGTGACCAAGATAACACAATCATTAACAACTGTAGGTCACCGTATGGCCTTCAACATTGAGTAAAGCCTACACCGCATAGTCAGTTATAAAAGACCCGATAAGACAATGTTAAACAATTCAAACAAAAAAAACTAACGGCCTTATTTATATAATTTTTTTTTAACGAAAAACAAATATGTAATACATAAACAAACGACAACCACTGAATTACAGGTTCCTGACTTCGGACAGGCATATACATAAATAATGTTGCGGGGTTAAACATGTTAGTTAGTCGGTTAAACCATGTGATTGAAAACAATAGTCTAAACAGATTATTAACACTTTCAACTATCAATAGGGTCAAGAAACATTTTTGAAATGATTTCTTCATATATGAAAAGTTCATGTAAGCGTTAATTTTGTTAGTTACGAAATTTTAGTGATTTTGATATGAAAACATTAAACCGGTCATGATCTAAGTTTGTGAACTATGTTTGCAGTATTCTTGACATGCATTGTCACGTGTCATCGTATTCATTTTATATTAGAAAACTATAGCAGTTATATTAAAAAGTATCGCATTCATAAGTTTTTGATATTAAAAATCGTCGCTATGATATAAGACAAATATCGCATTGATATTTTAAAATATAGCAGTATCGTTGACTTATAGGTGATTTTGGCGTAGCAAACACATGAATTCATCTCAATTGCATTCAACAGAATTTGCTACATGATATTTATAGAATGTGTACTTCTACAAATGATAAATCGTGCACTTATGTTTCATTTATTCAATAATTCAATTTTTTCGTTTAAATACACCTTGCTTGTTATTACATAAAATAACTCATGAAAATTAAACACCAGACGTGAATCGTGTTTAATGTCACCCTGTTTTAAGAAAAGAGTCATTACTTTATACCGAAAAATCTGCCTTTCTTCGTACAAATGCTAACATTCGTCTGAAATTTCCCACAATGCACTTCGTTGATATAAGACAATATCGCTCGTTGATAAAAGAAAAGCTTTTATCGAATCGCTTCTTCCATAACGTTTAATAAAAACTATAACTCAAATTCTCATACGTCTAAGTCAAATAAAAAATATCAATATTCGATTGCCGGCGGTGTACACAATTTAGAATTCATTATAACATAGATATAGGAAGATGTGGTGTGAGTTCCAATGACACAACTCTCCATCCATGCTTTGCCTATGTATGGATATAATGTTGTTGAAATACTTAAATATTCTAGAAATAATTAAAACTGGACACACAACTGACATTCAAATCTTTGTCCTGTAATTCTAAATAAAGTATATATTCTATTAGTTCCATTTTAAGATATGAAAATGTCCTAAATAAACCTTGATGAACATTGTATAGTTAATAACCGGTTTGAAAGGGTCAACATAAGTATGAATCTTTAAAGTCGTGTGTAAAAATTACTTACACAGATGAGATTGTTTAGTACATTATTGAATCAATACCTTCCATAACACCACGATAACAGAAACTTGTTTCATCTGAATTTAAAATAGATATGAAAAGTCCCAGGTTCCAAGATTGGTTTTTTTATTGTGTACTGCCTAAAAATAAACTTTATTCTGAATGTAGATTTATCTTACGATAACGGCTTTTGTTTAAAATATCTTTATGTCACTAAAACTTCATCAATAGCATTTTAAATCGATGATACACATCTTAAAATGTAAAACCTTCGTACTAGTACTCATTTTCGTTTTTATTAAACAAATTCATCTGTATAAAATAATATATTCTATCTATTTCATAAATTCATGTTCGCTGATTTGACCAAAATTCTCATATTTTACTTATGACATGCTTAATCAAATATCAAAATTACAGAAAATCTAAAAACAAAACAATAGGCAAAGCATGGACTCACTATAATTAACATTTCGTACGTATTTTAAAACTCCCATCTTACATCACTCCCTAATTCTCGTATCACGTCTTTGAGACGAGAGCAGGCATTATCATAACTTTCGTCATAATATTTGATGAAATTTAATCAGCAACGTCATTGGCGGTGTGAACACACCGTATGAAATTTTCAACGCGTTGGATTTTACTATCAACGCGTAAGTTTATACTTTCAACGCGTTGGTTTTTACTTTCAACGCATTGGTTTTTACTTGCAACGCGTTGGTTTTCAATTTCTACGCGTTGGTCTTCATTCTCAACGCGTTGATTCGTAATTCAAACAGTATGAAAAACCAATGCATAACAAATAAGTTTTTACGAAAGTGAGATTGGTTAATCAGTATTTAGATAAGGTAATCTATAAATAAAATAAACAGGTAATCTGATCCTATGCTATCCCAAGAAAACGCCGGAGGCTCTCCGAATAGTGAGATGACGACTAGATATTTTTAGAAAATACTTTGTAACAAACATTTTGATTGGTTGACAAAAGTACAAAACTAACGGTATGGAATGAAAAACTTACGGTATGGAAGGAAAAACTTACGGTATGGAAGGAAAAACTTACGGTATGGAATTGAAACCAACGCGTTGGTTTTTCATACCGTATGAATTACGAATCAAAGCGTTGAAATTGAAGATCAACGAATTGAAAATAAAAACCAACGTGTTGATAGTAAAGACCAACGCGTTGAAAATTTCATACGGTGTGTTCATACCGCCAATGACACGAAAGGCCACTCATACACAATGTGTGAGGAGACCCATTAAACTTGTTTCCGTTAAGCTTATAAACTGTCTTATGCCAAGTTTGGGAGAAGAAAAAGCCAATAATAGAACGATTAAAAGATAATCAGGTATTCTTCGTATAGATATAATAAAATATCACCCACTGAGGACAAAATGTGATTGGTTTTTTTTCTCGCTTGGTGCGCATATTCGCTAAAAGAGGTTCATTGTGGCTCACTGGCTGATATGTTACGATATCAATGCGTAAAAAAGCCGATAATCTTTACAATGTGACTTACCGATTTAAGACTATTTACCAGATTTGTTATAATATGAACAACACGACGGGTGCCACATGTAGAGCAGGATCTGATTACACTTCCGGGGCACATGGGATCCAACGATTTTTGATGGGGTTCGTGTTGTTTATTCTTTAGTTTTCTATGTTGTGTCATGTTTACTATTGTTTGTCTCTTTTATTTTTTAGACTTGGCGTTGTCATGTCATTTTCGATTTTTTACTTTAACTGTTATGTGAGATGAAAAAGACAAGCAATGCAACGATAAACAGATAATCGGAGTTTTTCGTATAGATATCGTAAAATATCTATGTTTAGAAAAGCAGAAAAGCCAATGATCTTTTTACACATATATAATAAAAACTTTAACACAAATTCCCATACGTTTCGGCCATTACGGCCTTCTTCGTTGGAAGAAATTACAACATTGAAACAACAATAACATCGCTTGGATACATTATGTTAAAAAAAAAAGCTACTATAACGTTTAATACAACAACTGACATTCAAATCTTTGTCCTATAATTTTAAATAAAGTATATATTCTACTAGTTCCATTAAAAATATGAAAAGGTCCTATATAAACCTTGGTGAGCATTGTATAGTTAATAACCGGTTTGAAAGGGTCAACATAAGTATGAATCTTTAAAGTCGTGTGTAAAAATTACTTACACAGATGAGATTGTTTAGTACATTATTGAATCAATACCTTCCATAACACCACGATAACAGAAACTTGTTTCATCTGAATTAAATATAGATATGAAAAGTCCCAGGTTCCAAGATGGGTTTTTTTTTTATTGTGTACTTCCTAAAAATAAACTTAATTCTGAATGTAGATTTATTTTACGACAAAGGCTTTTGTTTTAAATATCTTTATGTCACTAAAACTTCATCCATAGCAATTTTAATCGAAGACCCACATCTTAAAATGTACAACCTTCGTACTAGTACTCAGTTTCGTCTTCATTACACAAATTTATCTGTATAAAATAATGTATTCTATCTTTTTCATAAAATTCATGTTCGCTAATTTGAATAAAATTCTCATATTTTACTTAAAACATGCTTAATCAAATATCAAAATTACAGAAAGTCTAAAAACAAAATAATAGGCTAAGCATGGAATCGCTATAATAATATTTCGTACCTATTTTAAAGCAGACTTCCATCTAAACATCCTCAAGATTTCCTCTGTAGACCGCCGACTGTAATTTTAGTATAAACATAAATGTAAACAATAATATAAACAAAAATAAAGATAAGAATATATCGAAATGTTCAAAAATACTGTAAACATTAACATAAACATTAACATTGATAGATGATAGCATGTGTAATCGAATTTTCCTAAATTTGTAGATTGAATGTTATAGCTTAGAAATAAACATTACTCATCTTTGTACATGTTCCTTGATGTATATGTAAACTAAATTGCAGTAGTTCTACCATTTTGTCTATGTATATGTATAAACTTAATTTAAAATACGCATACATAAAAGTAATATACATTTAGAAAAATCTATTTTGTACTGAATAAAGTCAACAGTAACATACCGATGTTCAAGACGCTTACATCGATATGAAACTGACCTTTTTCGTTACATTACTACACATTCAATTAAACCGTAGAAAAAAATAGTTTGAAATATAAGTTTCAATTGTTAAGGTCCACGTTTTTTATGTACTCAAATATCAAATAACCAGTTATCTATAAAAATTTCCGATACATTTACGTCTGTTTATAGCTTGTCATATGGTATGTATTTGTGTTTGGTGATGATAATCACTAGACATCTAGATACAATTTTACTTTTACCGGTGATTTTACCAAATTTGTTCAACTTACATTTATATCTAGTACTAACTTAACGGTACCAATTACACAGTGTTACAGTGAATTACAATAGGAAACACTTTACAATTTATGAAAGGAGTAAGTCCGGTAAGGACCGATTTTGGCCTCAAATTTCAGGTTCATCTGACGAAAGATTTTGACCACTTTTTAAACACTTAAGTGTCTATTTTATTTGAATCAATTCTTTTCTGTGAAAGATTTTTAACTGATTAAGTCATAAAAAACGCACCGATTCAGGCTAAAATATGAAAAATCTGTCAAATATGCCGAAAAATGACATTTTTTAGATGTTTTTTGTCAAAAATGAAAGTGGCCGCACCCGTGTTCATCCTCAACCTTTATATATGTTATGTATTATCATAAAATACAAGTTACATTTCAATATTAAGGATAAACACGAATGCGGCCAATTTCGTTTTACACGAAAACCGTCTAAAATTTAACTAAAATGCTAGAATTGTGGAGATTTCAGTAATTAAGCATGACTTAATGGTGCTGGTACCCGATATATGTGCATTGTATTGACAAAAACAGTCCATATTTATATAGCAGAAGCATTTTACTGTCTAGAAAATAACTAAAAGTTTACATTTTAACAATTTTGTAAAACTGCTATATTTTGGGGCCAAAAAGGAGTCTTACTGGACCTACTAAGTAAGTTATAAAAGGTGTTTGGCGTATTATAATCGTGGTACATTTGCTAACTATTTACCTCACTGGGTCTATGCCACTGCTGGTGGCCGTTTCATCGATAAAGGGCATCACCAGCTCAGTATTCAGAACTTCGGTGTTGACATAAATACATATTATATGGCCATTTTTTAAATTTCCTGTTGAGTATAGCGCGACTGGCGTATAAAATTATAATCCTGGTACATTTGATAACTATTTACACCACTGGGTCGATGCCACTGCTGGTGGACGATTCGTCCCCGAGGGTATCACCAGCCCAGTAGTCAGCACTTCGGTGTTGACATGTATATCAATTATACGGTCATTTTTGATAAATTTTCTGTTTACAAAACTTAGAATTTTTCGAAAAACTAAGGATTTTCTTACCCCAGGAGTAGATTACCTTAGCCGTATTTGGCACAACTTTTTGGAATTTTGGGTCCTCAATGCTCTTCAACTTTGTATTTGTTTTGATTTCTAACTATTTTGATCTGAGCGTCACTGATGAGTCTTATGTAGACGATACGCGCGTCTGGCGTATAAAATTATAATCTTGGTACATTTGATAACTATTTACACTATTGGGTCGATGCCACTGCTGGTGGACGATTCGTCCCTGAGGGTATCACCAGTCCAGTAGTCAGCACTTCGGTGTTGATATGAATATCAATTATATGGTCATTTTTGATAAATTTTCTGTTTACAAAGCTTTGAATTTTTCGAAAAACTAAGGATTTCTTACCCCAGGAGTAGATTACCTTAGCCGTATTTGGCACAACTTTATGGAATTTTGGGTCCTCAATGCTCTTCAACTTTGTATTTGTTTTGATTTTTAACTATTTTGATCTGAGCGTCACTGATGAGTCTTATGTAGACGAAACGCGCGTCTGGCGTATAAAATTATAATCCTGGTACATTTGATAACTATTTACACCACTGGGTCGATGCCACTGCTGGTGGACGACTCGTCCCCGAGGGTATCACCAGCCCAGTAGTCAGCACTTCGGTGTTGACATGAATATCAATTATATGGTCATTTTTGATAAATTTTCTGTTTACAAAACTTTGAATTTTTCGAAAAACTAAGGATTTTCTTACCCCAGGAGTAGATTACCTTAGCCGTATTTGGCACAACTTTTTGGAATTTTGGGTCCTCAATGCTCTTCAACTTTGTATTTGTTTTGATTTTTAACTATTTTGATCTGAGCGTCACTGATGAGTCTTATGTAGACGATACGCGCGTCTGGCGTATAAAATTATAATCCTGGTACATTTGATAACTATAAACTTGATACACTTGATAACCATTTACAACACTGGGTCGATGCCGCTGCTGGTGGATGTTCCTTCCCCGATGGTGTCACAAGTCAATTAATCAGCACTTTGGTGTTGACATGAATAACAATCATAAGGTCATTTTTATAATTTCCGGTTTTCAAAAGTATAAAATATACGAAATACTAAGGATTTCTCATGCAAGGCATCCAATTTTTGCCTAGTAAAAGCTGTATTTGGCACAACCTTTTGTAATTTTGGGTCCTCAATGATCTTCAACTTTGTATTGGTTTGGCTTCATAGCAATTTTGATATGAGTGTCACTGGTGAGTCTTATGTAGACGAAACGCGCGTCTGGTGTAATAAATTATAAGCTTGGTACCTTTGATAGCTATTGATAAACAATTTCCGTGGTCTCGTGATATCGATTGTGAGTAATAATTGTACATTCGTGACTTTTCCAAGTGTAAGAAAATAATTTTTCAAACTCTCTGGGTATGCATATCAATGACTAGATGTCAAGCTTTAAAAGTGGATTTTACTTTTATTTTCAGAAAAAAAACAAGGATAAAATAAGAATAAAGCTTTAACAAAATACCTAACTCCATGGTTAAATGGAATTGTCCTTTATTTTAACCAACGGAATGAATGAAAAATGATTTTTATATTTCCCTTTTTTCGAACATGTTTTTAGTTTTGAAAATGGATGACTAACCTTGATTTTATTGCTAGCTAAATATCTCATTTTTTATGAAAATTTACTTTAAGGTATTAATTTATCAGGCCTAGGTAAACCATTCTTTTAGGTTTATAGTGTAAGACTTCGACATGCATATTTATCCCTAAATCTGTGATGTTTGGTAACCAAATTAGTACCTGCAGTTTGTTAAATTACTTAACAATATTAAAAACTTATCTTTCAATTCCAATTTTTTTCAATCGATAATTTTTTTCAAAGAGAAATAATAAACAAGCTTGCTGTACGACTCACATCTAGAAATTTACAATGTGGAGGGTTCAAAACAAATTTTACGACAAAAGATATGAGTTCAGCTTCCAAACTGTGAACTGTCCATTTCTGTGTAGCAACATTCAACCATCAAATGCATTCGAAGTATTTATTTCCTAATTGATACGATATTCCCGGGTTTGTATTTCCTATCACTATTTCCTTGATATGGAATATCTGCTCACAAGAAAGCTATTTAACCCAGAGTTCCAATGGTGAAGTTGAAATCATACCTTCGTAAATTTCATGGACAACACCACGAATTGCATTGGTTGATCGTTACGGAATAACCGTTTCACAGATAGTATCGGATATGTTTCTTATTTCGTAACAACAATGTCCATCCCTTTTCATAAATGTGACCTACCGAATAAGACTATTTGAAGATTTTTATAATATAAGAAACACGACGTGTGCCACATGAGAAACAGGATCTGCTTTCCCTTACGGAGCACCTGAGATCACCCCAAGTTTTTTTTTTTTTTATGTTGTGTCTTCTGTACTATTATTTGTCTGTTTGTCTTTTTTATTTTTAGCCATGGTGTTGTCAGTTTATTTCTATGAGTTGAGTGTCCCTCGGGTATCTTTCGGCAACCGTTTTTAACATCGTAAAAGTATCAGTTTCACTCAAAATAATAAGTATATTTTAAACAAAGTGTCTCTTAATGATAGGTAATCGTATGTTAATATAGAGTGAAGATGATATTGTTATGCAGTAAAAACAGTTGCCATTGTAGAGGGAACAATGATTAATGAAGGTGATACTGTCTTTCTGTCATACTGTTGCACAAGTGTAAAGTCCATTTGAGTTTAAAAATGATTTCTTAAAAATACATCTATGTTATCATTAATCCTGCAGATGTTTATTTCTATTATATTCAGATTCAGAATCGTATATGGAAATTCTCATGATATATGAAAGCAAAGCTTAATCTTAAGTTATTTAGGACTTGGTATGTATTGTACACTTTTTGTAGGTTGTGAGTTCGATTTTGCTCACTGATCTGTACTTATGCTTCAACCACCAATAAAAACTGACCGCCACAAAAAAAAAACAATAGTGCGGAAAGTAGAGTTTAACAAAAATCAATGCAATTAAAAAAATGTATTAATGAAAAATAACTTTCAAGGTCAATTGTTCTTTTCTTAAGTTTGTTTTTAAGTCTTGTTATTTGTTGAAACAATTGGTTGATTTCATTTAAATGCTAACATTTATAAATTGTTAATCATACCTTGATTTAATCGTATATGTGAAATTCATTTACTGTATAAGAAGAGGATATCATATTGTTTAATCATTGTACTTAAATATGTAAATAATTTCAGTCGTTTGAATTTATGAATTATGTGAGAACTTATGTTATCCTAAATTTTTAGACCATAGATGGCGTATATGTTATATGATTTGGCGTAAATTTGAATGTTATCATGAATAATTAAGGTGAACCAGATATTTCAATGAGACCTGTTATTATGGTGTTATTAAGGTTGTAAACAATCAGATTTGAGATATATAGGCAATTATTATTATACAGTGACGGAGAAAATGTATGTAGAAGAGTAACAGAGTCCTAGTAGTTATCAAAGGTACTAGGATTATAATTTAGTAACAAGTTGGTGACGTCCTAGGTTAATACGCTTCAAACAGACGCTAATAAGATGCACTTTTACTTTAACACTGACAATCTCGAGGCTCTTGTTTAGATATTTCAGACATAGACATTAGAAAAATTGATTATCTATCCGTGATCATCTTCAATAGATAAAATGATGAACCGTATCATGTCCAGTTAAATAGGAGACATCTTCAAGCTAGGTTGAGATACCGCTATGAAGTAAGACTTAATCTTATTGCTAGCTGCTAATAGAGATCTACCTGAGAAGATATGTAAAAAATTAGAAATAGCCAATTTTGAAAAATGAAATTGATATTTTGAATAATGAAATGGACTTTAAGGACCCTTCAACCCCTTATTACAGAAATATATTATACCTAAATCAAAAGCTTATGAATAGAGTAACAAACGGTTTGTAGTCAATATGTTCCACAACGCATATTAGAGGAGTAATGAAGGACTTAAATATCGAAATACGCGTGAACAATGAGTAATAACTTATTTTAAATAATGGAATGGACTGCTGCAACCCGTTAGCTTCTTATTGAGGAAACAAATATACACCAAATTAAATCTTATAGATGGAGGAATAAACTGAGTATAATCGGTATGTGCCGCAATGACCATTACAGAGGTTATAGAGGGAATAAATGCCATAATACGCGTGAAAATAAAGAAATAGCCAATTATATAATCCTGATACCTTTGATAACTATTTACACTACTGGGTCGATGCCACTGCTGGTGGACGTTTTGTCCTCGAGGGTATCACCAGCCCAGTAGTCAACACTTCGGTGTTGACATGAATATCAATAATGTGGTCATTTTGATAAATTTCCTGTTTACAAAACTTTGAATTTTTGAAAAAAAAAGGATTTTGTTATCCCAGGCATATATTACCTTAGCCGTAATTGACACAACTTTTTTGAAATTTGGGAAAAAAATCTGGTTCCAAATCTAAGTCTCTTTGGCCAGGGTCCTAACTTTGTTCTGCAACCCTTTCGTGGGCCTTATCAATCTTGGTTCAACGGAAGTCCCTCTCAACAAGGTAAAAAACGTTTGAAGATGCAGAGGTGCCATGGTTACTCCGAATGTCCTTCTTTCACAACATGTTTAGCGGTCCGTATGCCAGCAATAATAAATAAGCTTCTCAAACCAGCTGGTCACAGTGAATGTTTGAAAGATAAGTATTCGTATAACTATTTTGAACTTTAACTGATATATAATTTATTAAAGATAATTTGACCAATGTACATTTGATCTAGGTCAATCTGATGATGTTGTTGTTTAGGGTAACCATAACAAAAACATTCAATTTAAGATAAATATTGGTGCGCATGAATTAATGATAAATACTTTAACAGATTGTTATATTGTATTTATCATTCAGATCATATGTCGATTTGTTTTTCAAAAAAATTATAAATTTTGGATTATCCAGATTTAGTTATTGACGATTCACTTACTAGAGGGTTAAGTGTAGAGTCGAAAAGTATTCTTCTTGTTGGGCATCCTTTTACTGTTCTGTTTAGTAAACAAACAAAATACGTTAACTTTTTAATCATTTTTACACTTATAATGGAAGCAAAGTGTGTTATTGGAAGATATGCGTGTGGCAAAACATTTTATAAATGTCAGTTCATATTTGGTTAAGTATGTCCGTACAATCTGTATATAACTATGTCGATATTGTCCCTCTTGATGCTAAGTATCTTATATTTACACAAGAATAAAATGGTGTTAAATTCATGTAAAATTTCCAGTATTACTATTACTACGTTTGGTCTCATTATTGCTTTGTATTTTTTTTCCAAACAGAATCATTAAAAATGTTGAAGTGAAAAAAGCAGATTATGACGTAATTATAAGATGAACTTTGTTTACATATCGATGTGAAATATATATCAAAAAAGTCTATTCAATGCAACTATTATATTTCAACATCGTAATGGTCCAACGTATACATCTCAAAGATTTTCTATATGAAGTTAAATATACATGTTATCACATCTTCATCTTCTTCTTCCATTATATTACAGGCCTCTCATGGGAGTATTATCGTACTGTTGTATGTACATGTTCGATATGCCAACAACAAATGTTCGGGTATGTGCTTAATATCTACAGTGAAACGGTTCTTCTTTATACACATGTAATAACGTTACAAACAAGGTTGGATATCAATTGAAGCTGGACCACTTGCACATCCCTTTTGAATGCTTCAAGGGTTGTGCAGCTTATTAGTTGTTGTCGTAGTTCATTCCAGATTTTGTTGGTGTCCGTAAAAAACGAGTAAATATATACTTGAGTCCACACAAAAGCAACGATGAATCGTTCTTTGTGCTCTCATATTGTTGTTGATACTGGTTGTAAGTTCGCAATGAGTTCGTGTACTTCTCTATAAAACATGATGGCTTTACATTAAGCTCTCCTTTCATGATATGTCTTCCAGTTATATCCTGTACTATTTATGTTACACTGCTTGTTTTCTATAATCATTGGGTACAATTCGTGCACGTTAGCGCTGTATGGCTTTTTATGTGTTTATATTGATTTAGTAACTGGATCCCAAATGGTGCTAGAGTATTTCATGTGTGGTCTTACAAGAGTTTGGTAAGATATGGCTTAATGTTTACTTCAATTTTATAAATATATATACATTTGTTTTAAGAATTCCAATCAAAAATATTTTCTGAGAATTCTATTTTAATTGAATAATAAACAAAGAGCTACACTTTATATAATGAAATCATGAACAGATATTCATTAAGGTTTTGACAATAATAAAATATTTTTACAGTAAAAAAAAAACTTTAAAAAATATCAATATCCAAATCATTGAAATGATATGTTCTATCAAAATAATCTAGATATGTTAACATCTGCTTTAGAAAGAAATATATATAGAGGAAGAAATAGTAATGCCATGTAATGCAATTTAATTTTCTCAGGAAATGCATTAAATTACAATTACAGGTAATGCAATTATTGCTGCATTACACATTACATGCAATCATTTTGAAATATGTTATGCATTACAATGCGTTACAATTACAAATTTGCATTACCCCATGCCTAGTTATAACATAACATTGCAAGCTACACATATTGTATCAAATCAGGCACAATTGAACAAAAGTAATCTGAGTAGAATATTCACCGTAGATTCAAAGTTGTTTGAGAGGAAATGAACAAAAAGTTATCAAAGGTACCAGGATTATAATTGTGTACGCCAGACGCGCGTTTCGTCTACATAAGACTCATCAGTGACGCTCATATCAAAGTTGTTTGAGAGGAAATGAACAAATATATATATGATAACATTTGATTAAAAAGTAAATTTTCGACACCTTTATCTTCAAGTATGAGTCATCGAAGTAAGATTTACAATTGCCCGTGTGCTTTAAATAGCTCCCTTTGAATTATTTCGATTAACATATTTCTCTCCAAAACTCGTATGCTCGTATAGTATATAGTACTCGACTAATCAGTTTCTGTGAGAATGTTGTGACCTTCTTCAAAAAGATATAGTAATTAAGTGGGCCTTTTGGGAAATGAAATATTAATTAAACTTTATCAAATTTAAGTACGCTTCAACCGTTTGCGTTTCATTGTCAATCAACGTTCGTTGCATTGATTGATTTGTTGGTTTATCAACGTTCAGTTTCAAATAGTTCATGCATAGTCAGAAGGAGAACAAGTTCACAATAAAAACAATAGGTAGGTCTTGTCATTACAGAGGCCATTTGGGATGATGGTCGGGGGAATTTTGACTGCCACTTGATTATGAGGGTATATTGGATAGGGACTAAAATTTTGCCTTGCAACAGACCACCTATGGGCCATTTAAGAGTCGTTGCAAGGGTTCTTAACGTGCAAAGAGCGTGGCACTCTTGAAACACGAGACATCGGATTTAACGTCCCCATTCTGACCGGACGTGACTGCAAAAGTATATATCAAGCACAGCCAAACGGACGCCCAACTTCGGCAAGCGTTTAACTGTCGGTCGGAGATGACCAAGTGATCATACTTATGTTCCCCAGTCACGCTTGGGGTTCGTTGCAGCCTGTATCGATCCCCAGATAGTTGTTAGAATGCACCAGTATTACTCATCATCCCTTTATTGACCATTAAATATGTATTTTCATGATTTACAAATACTGTTCTTTGAATCTACAAAAGAAGATGTCGTATGATTGCCAATGAGACAACTGTACACATGAGACCAAACTGACACAGAAACTAACAACGTTAGGTCACCGTACGGCTTTAAACAGTGAGCAAAGGCCATACCGCATAGTCATCTTTAAAAGGCCCCGAAATGACAATGTAAAACAATCAAACGAGAAAACTAACGGCCTTATTTATATTAAAAAAAAATGAAAACGAAATTTTTTTATGTGACACATGTAATGACAACCACTGATTTACAGGCTCTTGACTTGGGATAGGCACATACATACCTAATGGTTAAACATGTTAGCAGTTAAGTTGTAAAACAGTACAACATATGACGGAAATCAGTTGAAAAAGGCTTAACTCATCAGATGGACACAAATACAAGTTTTTGTATATCCCAACAACAAAACGACACTAGGAACAGATCTGAAAGTACGCACAGTTATATGAAAGCAAGTTAAAAGCTACAAACAACTAATAAAAACTCATGCATCTAAGACTAAATGTTGATTAATCAATTGATTATATTATTACAAGTTTACATAATTAGTGCAGGTAGTAAATTGACTATTAATCAATATGGTATATAATTTATGGGACTCTTATCTAGTTCTAGATTTATGATGTTACATCCATATGACAACGACCCACAAAAAGTAAAATCGGAATTATGTTTTGTTCCCATTTTGTCCATGTTTCGAATGAGTAGTCGAGTTTCGCTCGTAAAATCTATCGAGTACTTGATTAGTAAATTTTTTGAGTACTCGATTCGTAAATCTACTCCGAGTTGCCATCCCTAGAAGAAACTTGAAACATGATACATACACTAACAAAGGACTACTAGCAGTTACTGACATGCCAGCTTTAGAACTCAAATTAACTGATTTACAAAAAATGTACAGATTACGTCTTCATGATATGAACATCAAGCACAACCCCTCAAATTAGGGGTTAAGTATCATACCACCACATATTGTATGAGAAGAACATGTTAAAACATTGTTTTAGGGAACTGTTATGTATTAAGGTACGGTCAATTTTAGGTTAATATATTATATAGGTCACACAACCTTTTTTATGTTTGTACTATTAGTTGACTCGTTTTCTTTTGTAAAAGGTTTATTTAAACGAATGTTATGACTGTTAATTGCAGTAAGATACTTTTCAATATTAGTTATTTGTTTTAGTTTTTAAAATTTGCAGAGGTTATAGATAGAAATCCGTTTCTTTTATCATATAAATATTCTTCAGTTACGATTATCGTTTCCAGTTATTCGTCCACAAGTAACGATTAGTTACAAATATATTTCTTTAATTTTCGATGGCTAATATGTTGGCAACATGGTCATTTAGAGCATGACAAAACTGTGATAATCAACATGGAGGCTAAGTATTTCTAGAAAACAACACGTTTGCAAAGTAAAAAAAAAATGCAGAAATCGATTTTAACTATTTCTACCTCCGCCCTGTTTGAATCAAGGTAACTGAATATACACCGATCTTATAAACACCACAGAACTTTCCAGAGATTATTTTTCCTTTAACGATTTTGTATGAAAAAGGTATCTGCTAACAAATGAGCTACTCATTCAAGAGTTCCAAAAGTGTAAAATATCAGGATTTGTTTGACTTTAATGGATTATCTGTAACAAAGATGACTATATACATTTCAATTGTTGTAGCCACAATAATGATTGTCCTCTTTTTCTCCACCATGTTTATGTCCGCATGGGATTAATCAACAAATTAATATTCAACATAAGCATCCTGAATGATGCCGCATGTGGAAATGAATATGTGGACCCTTTCGCACCACCAGATATCAATTCAATTATTTGGGGGAATTTTTAAACAGAAATAAAGTTTTTATTCGTTTTAGGGGCATCATTCAGGCTGCTTACGTTGTACTTTAATTTATTTTAATGGGTGGACAGGGATAGCATAAAAATGTCAAGTTCAATTCTCTCTCTCTGGTATCATCTTTTAATTCTATTTTGTAATGCTCTGGTAGGATTAAAGTGGTGACTAATAACATCAGTGATCACTATTGAATTACTCATTTGGTTGCAGTGTCTGTTTAATTTTCAAGTAAATACTTGCGTAAAACAAGTATATTTAAACAAAAATAAAATCCCCAGGTATTTCTTTCAATATGTTCTTAAATGACATGCGTGACATGCGTACAGGTGGAATTATAACATATGTAATAGTCACTCTTTAAAAAAAAAGAATCTAATTTTCAGAGATCAGGTAAGTCACTCTTAATAAACAAAAATTGAAAAAAATTGAAAACGCGAGCCTTTGTAAAATAAGCATCATTATGGTATGCTGAAAGTTATTAAACTAACTGTTTAAATTGAAGCTTTTTAGTATTTTTCCGCATTTATTTATATTGTATTTGTGGTATCTTACAAAATTATCACAAACAAAATAGAATTACGCTTAATTGCCTTTTATTAAGTATAGGATATGCATTCAACGGTTTCTTTGATGTTTTCTTATCTTCATTTATTGGTATGATATTGAAAAAGTCCTATGATATTCTCTCTATATGGTATAAGGATATTGATATTACCTAAAAAAAATAGACTGGACCGTCCTGGAGACACATATATTCTTATGTATGCAGTCTGTGTTGTTAAAACTATCAAATTTTAGAATTATACAAGCGTGGTAAGGTTTTTAATTTATATAACGTTAAAGATTGTTTATGTTAAATCAGAATGGATTGATACTTGTCTATTCATTTTGTATCATCATTATCATACTCATGAAGGGTATATGTTATCAGAAATATTTTTAAATACTTTTTGATGTTAATCTCCACTCGTTACGAAAGAGCGATTTCGTAAGAAAGTCTTATACTTATATATACTATTATGAGGCTGATTTAAGAGTTTAAAACTGTTCTTCAAGTATAAAGTTATGAGTTATGTTATGTTAAGCTTATGTTTGTCGTTCGTTACTTTCACTGGTGAGTCTTATGTAGACGAAACGTGCGTCTGGCGTATTAAATTATAATCCTGTTACCTTTGGTAACTATTTTACGTCATTTTCCACGTATCTCTTTGGTATCTTCCGATTCGTTTTTAAAAAATCTGTGTTATTATATAGTGATAGTGACATACATGTACACCCATTGTAATTGACAATTATATGTATTAAATGCCTTTTGTTACTAAATTTAACGTTTTGCACGCGTATTTATTATTATTGATAACATACAATATACCAATATATTATTGTATCAGTCAGTCTGCGAGGAAATTGTCAGGAAGACGGTATTATTTTTCACCGGTTGAGAGATTACACGAAGTCGCTAGTAGAATAAACAATGATTTTATACCGTTATTTTTTTTTTTTTTTTCTTATCTTAATTCTGTGTACATAATTCTGAATCAACACATTTCAACCGTAAGACTATTATTAAATCAGTATGGACACTTCCTTATACCATTATAAATGAGAATTGGTCTATAGGTATAAGAATTGTCTTCTAGAAATAAATCATGTTTCTGGTAGAGTGACTAAATTTAAAAACAATATAAATACAGTTAACATTTTTATTTTATTTAATTGAGTAAATTGATTGGAATTTGAATGACAAAATGTACCAAAATTTCTTTATGATCTATCCCAGTCGTAAGATTTTCGTGGGATTTTCTTCCATTAACATCGTTATACAATTGTCTTAGGATTATCGAAATCTTTAGATGTAATGAGATAGGATTTTATGTGATATTATTTGTCTCTTCTTCTATAGTACATAGTTTGACGTCAGGTTTGTACAAATCAAGTATCTCGAAATAGATATATAGGTTTCCTAATGCTCAATTTTATGTACTGCATATCCCATCCCTTCTCTACGTCAGCACGCTCTGTCACTCCGTACTTCTCGTATCACGTCATTGAGAGGAGCGCCGGCGTTATCATAACTCTCGTCATAATATTTAAGAAGATGTAATTAGCGACGTTACAATGTGTGAGGAGACATTATGAAATTAGCTATCGTTTAGCTTAAAACTATCCTATGCCAAGTTTGGGAGATGAAAGCGCAAGTATTAGTCGATAAACAGATAATCAGGTTATCCTCATATATACATACTTAAATATCACCTACTGAGGACACAAAGTGATTGGTTTTTGCTCGCTTGGTGCGCTTTCTCACCAAAAAAGTTCATTGTGGCTCACTGGCTGATATTTTACGATACCAGTGCGTAGAATCTACACAATGTTACCTACCGAATTAGAACTCTTTACCGGATTTGTTATAATATGAGCAACACGACGGGTGCCACATGTAGGCCAAGATCTGCTTACCCTTCCGGAGCACTGCGATCACCCAAGTTTCTGTTGCTTATTATTTATTTTTTTATGTTCTGTCATGTGAACTATTGTATGTCTGTTTGTCTTTTTTTATTTTTAGCCATGGCGTTGTAAGGACTTTTTCGATTTATGACTTTGGCTTTCCCTCTGTTATCTCTCATCCATCTTCTATACAATATATGTGAGTGTGTCAATCCAAATTTCTTGGCGAATCAATAATGGGTGAAAAAGACGTTATCAATCTTGCTTTCATCTAGCGTAAAAACTGTTTAGATAGGTGAAAAAGACAAGCAATACAACGATAAACATATAATCGGGGTTTTTCGTATAATATGGTAAAACATCTATGTGTAGAAAAGCCAATGATCTATCTATCTTTATATATATAATCAAAACTAAACACACATTTTCATACGTTTCAACCATTACGGCCTTCTTCATTGGAATACATTACAACATTGAAACAACAATTACATCGCTTAAATACATTACGTTATAATAACTACTATGACGTTTAATAAAAATTTTAACACAAATTACCATATGTTTATGTCAAATTACAAATTATCAATATTTGATTTCCGGCTGAGTGCACAATTTAGAATTCATGTTTGATACATTTATAGATATACTGTTGTTAAGATACTAAAATATTCTAGAAATGAATAAAACTAGACATGCAACTGACATTCAAATTTTTGTCCTATAATTCTAAGTATCTATTCTACTTAGTTCCATTGTTGAATATAAAAAGGTCCTATATAAATCTTGGTGGGCATTGTATAGTTAATAACCGGTTTGAAAGGGTCAACATACGAATGAATCTGTAAAGTCGTGTGTAAGAATAACTTCTAAAGATGAGATTGTTTAGTACATTATTGAATCAATACCACCCTTAACACCACGATAAACACAAAACTTGTGTCATATGAATGTAAAATAGATGTTAAAAATCCCAGGTTACTAGATGTTTTGTTATTGTGTGTACGTACTGCCTAAAATAAACTTAAACTGAATGTGGTATTGTTTTACGATAAAGGTTTTTGTTCATAATATCTTTATGTCATTAAAACTTATTTCATATCAAGTTTAATCTATGACACAAATCTAAAAGTGTACAACCTTCGTACTACTCAGTTTCGTCTTTATTAAACAAATGTATCTGTATAAAATTAATGTATTTTATCTCTTTCATAAAATTCATGTTCGCTGATTAAAACAAAGCTCTCATATTTTACTTTTAACATTCTTAATGAAATATCAAAATTACAGAAAGTCTTAAACAAAACAAATAACAAAGCATGGACTCGCTATGATTAACATTTCGTACGTATTTTATAACAGACTCCCATCTTATCATCCTCAAGATTACATCCGTAGACTTCCGACTGTAATATTAGTATACAGATAAATATAAAGCATAACATAAACAGAAGTAAAGATGAAAATATATCAAAAATACTTTCAACATAAACATAAACATGAACAGATAGCAAGCATGTGTAATCGATTTTTTTTAAATTTGTAGATTGAATGTTATGGCTTAAAAATATACGTTAATCATCTTTTTACATGTAAAATAAAAATGTTGCTTAATCATTTTCACTAACTGTTGGATATTTTTATCTATTCAACGTGCTGTAAGTTTAATTTCTGTTCTTGATTGGTCAAAATTCGAGTATTACGTCAAAATTTCTTCCTCTCAATTTCATATTTTGACGTCTTGGCAAAAGGCAATCATGATGATGGTACAAAAAGAACATCATTTTGCAGACAAATTGAAACAAAAGGATTAACTTTGTCCAAAAAGAAGTAGAGAAACAGGTTCTACACCAAAAAATCTCACATTATCACTATTCTACGAAATTTTCCTTTGATATTGCTGACTGATGATTTCCTTTCTCAGTGGAGTCGAGTAATATGAACAATTATCGCTATAAACTAAGGGAGCACGTGCCGTTGTCAATGAAATCGACAAGAAATTGACAACGTCGTCATAGGTGAAAAAAGCGATAAAAACATTATCATTAGTCATCTCAACTCGATTGCTTTTCTTTCTTTCGCCGTACCGGCTCAAGCGAGAAATTCAACGCATTGAGATGATTAATGATAATCTATAAATATTACATTTCTAAACCATGCTCGCATTTTGAGTTAGAAAATAATAAGCTGTTTCGAGAGGAAATATATCGTATAACCCTCGAAGCAGTGGAAAAATATATAAAAAAAATAATTGAAAATACATAATTAAATCACGCATTGAATTCAATAATTTTACATTCATAAATTGAGTGACCAGTACTTTACATTTTAAAAGACTACATTGTGATTTTAACCCATAACAAAAACTTGAATACTGATATGTCTATTTTCAGAAGACACTATTTTCCATACAAATGCTTAATAGTACACTATCTACACAGATACCCTCGTATAATAATGATAACACAACCGGATCAATAAGATGGCTCGTTTTTGGTATTTTTGGTATCGTGGTACTTGTGATAGCAGTAATTGTTATTGGAATACTTTTCTTATTTCGACGAAAGTTATTCACAAAATGCTTTGTGGAAAATGCACATACCGCAGATGATATTGACCAATGAGGTAATGCATTTCTTTTTTATGCTTTATACTATGTTGACTATGAACTATGTGTGTATATGAATAACCTGTTAACTAGGGTAGTTGTGCACTGGCGTCATAGTAGATGAACTGATGTAAATAAGTTTTACTCAAACTTATCAAATCTTGCTGGGGAAACCAGAAAAAAACACATGTTTCTATGATGCATTTTACAAAATACAATCCGACAAATCGATAATCAGATTTTCATCAAATATTAAAACTTATTGTCAAATATAAGCTGCTCGACACTTTATGAAATCTTTTTGCTGCATTCTTCATCTTAAGTGATGAGTCAGTTACTAATAAAGACAATAAGGCAATGGACATTTATAAGTTGTGTAATATTTTCTATGCTCATTTTTATGTTAAACTGAGTGTTTTTGTCGGACAAAGAAGCTTTACTCAATTGTAAATATTTAGACAATATGACATACCGTAGCTTCACCTTGAATCTTCAAATTTTGCAAGCTTTTATGTGAGACATTCTTTTTTCAGAAGGCAGAAGTTAAGGATACAGACAAAACTAAGGATGACACATCAATAGAAGAAGTTGTTTTGGAGGTTAGGAGTTTTTCTTTGTATTATTTTCACCTTTAGCATAATCATGTCTTTCCCGCCATCCCTATTTGATAATAAATAAAAGATTGTTTTTGTGGTAAATTCCCTTTATCTTTAAAACGTTTGTATATATCAGTTTATTTTGATATAGACTATTATCTCATAGTAACCACATTTAAATGGTCAGTTTAAGAAAAAAGTGCGAACTTGGTGAAACAAGAGAGCCATTTCGTTGACTGATGTTGCAATGGAATTAACATGTCCAGTGCACGATGATTATTCAATATTGTAGACAAAGCAATATTTACAATGTTAACACGATATAGTGTCAATATTGATTACATTGTGTGAACCCTTATATATTGTTTACATCGTTGACATCTTTAACATCGCGATGCGTACAATCTAGAAAATATATTGTGTTTACATTGTTTACATCGCAATGTATACAATGTTAACAAAATGTTGTGTCCACATCGTATACATTGTTTCAACCCATATATATTGTTTACATCGTTGACATCTTTAATATAGCGATGTATATATGTTACAGTGAATTTGTATAATCAGTGATTATGTAGAATCCCTGAACATTTCAGAGATTATGTACAATCACTGGCCAATATAGGGATTATATATAATCACTAAAATTTTCAGGGATTATGTATAATCACTAGAAATAACGACAGGGATTATACATAATAACTGAAATGAAGAAATAGTTTTATTTATAAAGAAAATGAATAAAAGTCAAATTATTTATGCTATGAAATCATATTGAAACAGCATTGCACACTATATAAACATCAATTGTAGAATGCTAAAAACAAAATATCAAAATGATAATTTGTTTTTCTTTTAAATGTTAAGCACAATATATCAAAAGTGTTAAAAACAATTATATATTAAAATAATATGCTTCACATCTGTTTTTACCACATTGACAAAAACCAAATTTTATAAAACATTTTCCTTCACATATCAAATCAGATTTTTTGACCCGCCTGAGAATAAAGTGTTCAGCAAAAACATCTGTAAAAAAAGGAGAATTAGCAACCTCGAACTGGTTCAAACAAGATATGGTTTTTTTACCAGGCATTATCCTTTTTCAGACTTTTGTTGAACAATTACCATGATTATGGGTTTTTTTTATTCCCTGTCCTTTTTTGTTAAATGAATATTACACCGAATGCTCTAAATCTTTGTTCAAATTGTCAATCCTTAGCTTTTTTATACATTAGATGTGTAAAATTTCTCTGTTTGGATTTCTTGTTCATTTGAACCAGACCATGTCTCTGAAAAAAAACGAGAAAAAAAAACTTACTCCATAATCTTCTTCACTATTTGTTTCACATGTACCACAAAAAACATGCTCTGTGGATTTAAGAATAGAACATGGATATCCATTTGAAGCTTGCTTTTAATAAACAAACACTACATGTAAAGTTACTATAAAGGGAATCGTGATATTGTCCATTTTGAAGTCTTAAACTTTATTTCTAAACCCTGTGCTGGTTATATCTTTAAGACTATCATCTGTGTTTAAAAGCAAAAATTTTTCAACTGGCAAGGAATATAAATTAAAGTAAAAAAAAAGATTTTTTATATATTTACATTTGTTTTAATCAAACAAAGGATCCTTAAATTATTCATAATCCCTGAAATTATATTAGGGAATTTGTAGAATAATTATAAAAATGTTCAGTGATTATGTAAAATCACTGGTCATTTTCAGGGATTATATATAATTACTAATGATTTTAGTGATTCTACATATTCCCTGAAAAATCAGGGATTCTACATAATCCCTGATTATACAAATTCACTGTAACATATATACAATGTTAACACGATGTTGAGTCAACATCGTATATATTTCTTGAACCCTTATACATTGTTTACATCGTCCACATTGTTAACATCGCGATGTATACAATGTTACCACGGTGTTGTGTCAACATCGTTTACATTTTCTTCACTTTTATATATTGTTTACATCGTTGACATCTTTAACATCGCAATGAGTACAATGTTAACACGGTGTTGTGTCAACATCATTTGCATTGTCTTAACTCTTATATATTATTCACATCGTTGACATCGTAAACATCGTGATGTATGCAATGACAATATTAAAAAGATTTTGTGTTTTAATTGTTTACATCGCCATATTAACTATGTTGACACTATTTTGTGTCAAATTAGAGCTATATCATCACATTTTGTTAAAAGATTTGTTGTTAAAAAAACAACATGAAAATGCAAACTGTAAACATGACTGTATTCGACAAACTTCATTGCCTAATTATTATATAAATGAATAAAAAAACTTTTGTTTTGATCTTGTCAACATCACAATGTATACGATGTGAACGATGTAAATACAAAAGTATAAAATTGGTACACATTATTTATACGATGTTGCCAATGTAAATGATGTATAAGTGATATTATCAACATTACGATATCGATGTAAAAGATGTTAACGATGTAAACAGAAAGTTATGAGCTGATATAAAACATAGACACGATGTTGACACAATATTGTCAACATTGCCATGTATACGATGTGAACGATGTAATCAAAAAGGTAAAGGCTTGGTTCACAACTTCTATACGATGTTGACGATGTAAATACGATATTGTCAACATCTCGATATATACGATGTGAACGATGTAAACAGCAATGTATGGACTCTATTTTCAACATAAACACGATGTTGACACGTTATTGTTAACAACACGATATATACATGATATACGATATGAACGATGTATATACAAAGATTGGTTAACAACATTTATACAATGTTGACAATGTAAAAACGATATTGTCACCATCACGATGTATACGATGTGAACGATGTAAACAGAAAGTTATAGAGTCGATACAGAACATAAACACCATGTTGACACGACATTGCTAACATCACGAATATACGAGGTACAGATAATAAAGATAGTGCACTGGACATACTTCGACATTTGTTTATATACGCCTGTAAAAACTTTGACGGGACGTATTGTGGAACAAAAATGTCGGGCGTCAGTCTGTCCGTCCGTTCGTCCGTCTAACCATCTATCCGTCCGTCTGTCTGTCCGGCGTAAACATGTCGCACCGTAACTTGAGAACGACTTATCCGAATTTCATGAAACTTAAGATATTTTTTTTATGATGGTCTAACGATCTGTATACTTTTTGTTGTAAAAAAAGATTAAAGCTGTTTGAGTTACCGCACTTTGTAATTAAAATAGCGGTGTGTGTTTGCACATGTCGCGCCGTATATTAAAAACGATCTATGATTTTTGCTTGAAACTTTACACAATTCTTAGTTATATATCTAAAGATCTGTATACCTTTTGGTGATGATTCCAAATGTTATTTTTGAGGTATTTAGTATTTTTTTAAAAAGGAAAAAGGTTTTTTTCACATGTCGCGCCGTATCTTAAAAAAGGATTTCTGATTATTGTTTAAAACTTTACACACTTCTTAATAATATAAATCTAAAGATCTGTATACTTTTCGATTTTGATAAAAAAAAAAAAAAATGATATATTGAGTTTTTTTGGATGAAAAAAATAGGGGGTCGAATGTCGCACCGTATCTCAATTTTTTTTTATTTTTATGGCTCAAAACTGTACACACTTCTTAGTTATATTGATCTAAAGATCTGTACTATTTTTGATGATGACTAAATATTTCATTTTAGACTTATGTTTTGTAAAAGGAAAGGGGGTTTTCACATGTCGCAACGTATGTCAGAAACTATTTATGATTATTGCATAATATTCACACAGAAGACGACGGGCGTATCATTCGCTCATGGCGCAGCTGTTTATTGAACATCTCAGATAGATTCTCCACCCGCTTTGTAATAGTCTTCCTGGTAGAGATTACTCAGAAGAGCGCTTCGACTTCAACAAAGTAGTCCTGAATGATCTTTTTATCTAAAATGCAGAACATATCTGACTATCTGTATAAAAACGTCCATAGTTTATGTTCGGACTTTTCGAAAAATGCCGGAAACTAAATTGACGTATTGACGCACAAAGAACACCACACTAAAACAATATTGAAATATGGTTTTATTCTATTTTAAGCCTAACCTTGAAGCATCAAGAAGTAGGTAGTATCGATCTTAAGAAAATGTTTAGACTTGTATATTGCTGTGTATAATATGAATATGTGTAGCGCTTGAGTCTCTCCTAAACTATACTTGCATGCCACTCTCTTCGATCTATACTTGCATGCACTCTCTCCTGAACTATATTTGCATGCCACTCTTTCCTCAACTATACTTGCATGCCACTCTTTGTGAACTATACTTACACCAACTCTCTTCTGAACTATACTTACACCAACTCTCTCCTGAACTATACTTGTATGTCACTCATTATTGAACTTTTATTGCATGCCACCTTATTAGCATAAATGCTTCCAATATTCTCCTAGTAGATTAAATTTTATGAAAATATGCAAATTTAAAATACAATAAAAATGGTCTGCGAGTAATCGTACCATTGTATTTTTGTCGGCTGGAATTGTGAATAATGTCTTACTATATTCGGAATGCAAGTCACTGTACTTTACAATTACTTCTTGCATTCATCCAGACATAGTTTATATACGGGAATATATAATAATCTCTATTGCATATTAATACCATATCATTCCTATTAGCTGTATTAGCCGATAGAAAGTAGGTTTTAATTGTGTTTCTAACTTTTAATTTTTCCAGGCATGTATGTGGTTTTTTTTTACTTTTTCTTTTGTTTATCTAACGTCTGTCAAGGTGTTGTCTGTTGTTTTGCTACGGGGTATTTTCTGGTTTTTTTTACTTATCCATTTGATCTATGGCGTTTCAAATTATTACAAAATTCAAATAATTACATAATAAATATAAAATTTAGAAACTGTTTTGTGGTGGTACACAATACTTTGACTTAAATTTAATTGGTTCGTTTAATTTCATAAAATTTTGACAAAATATTTACTTTGACCCTTTGAGAAAAATAAAATAATTGAAAAAAAAAATTAGCCAAACACTTTCTCAGAAAAAAATCTTTGAATACATTGCAGTTTAACAAACACTAGGGTTGATCATTGAGAAGCTTAATACTTCCTTAAAAATATAACGTGATTAAAAGTTTTTGGTACCATCTTAAGTCACAGAAAAAGAGGGTTGTTCTAAAATTTTCACTTTTTCACTTTTTTTTTTGTTTACATCTTATAATACTGTTAACCTTATTGAAATATAAAAACTGCTGTTTTTATTGGGTTTTTTTCAAGAATTCAATTCAGAATCAAAGTAATAGAATTGTGCTGCTAAAGTACTTGATAATCGAAATATTATATTGTATTCTGATATCTTGTTTTCTTTCTTTTTTATACGATAGAAAGGATCGTTCTGGTACAATACAAAGCTTCTCCAAACACTTGTAATTTCAAACATCTCAAATCTTATTTAATAAGATTATGACTCTTGTATAATACCATATTGTTTTTAAAGTTTGATATGAATCTTTACCTCAGAGAAATTATTTAAATCTATATTTCAGCATTCGCAGGAGATGACGGTTGATGCGGATGTTGAGGATAAGTCCAGTAATCAACATGTTAACACTGACACTGCTACAATGCGTTATACTGAGGATCCAACCATGGTAAACATTTTAATTTCAGTACAGACGACCTAAAGGGTTTTCAACACTGACAACTCAATGGTAAAAACACATAAAAAAGAAAATATTAGACAAACAAGTCTGCATAACAATACATACAAATTAAAGACTTAGATTAGAAGAGGCGATGATCTCAGATCAGTTGAAAGGATAGGCAGATCCTACTCCACTAGTTGCATCCGCCATGCTGTTAGATTTAAGAACGAATCCGATGGTGAGTCTAAATCGGTAATTTGACAAAAAAGGAGACTGGGGTGTACATGTAGTCGTTACATATGTCCGAACTCATTTTCAACATATATTCTATATGATGTCTTCATATTGAAAAACAGATCCTTGATTTATCTTATGCCATGGCCATTAACTAAAGAGTCGAATATATGATACATTTTAAAATTCAGTCACAGATTCTACGTTAGTAATTTTTTTTGTAGTATTTAACTTGTAACTTGTAACTTGATGTAAAAAAAAATATTGTTTTCCAATTTCAATAGAAAATGAAAAAAAGTAGAAAACAGAGCCCAGCTTACGATAATTTATTAAAGGTAAGTTATTGTTATTCTTATACATGAGTCATTTGTAAATAATAATTTCAGATAGCTAGATAAAAACTGGGGCATTTATGACAACACGAATAGCATTTAAAATAATTTTTAAGAAATTGGATAATCTTCTATATAAAAAAGAACATGTGGTATGATTGCTAATGAAACAATTATCCACAAAAGACCAAAATGACACTGCTATTAACAACTATAATTCACCGTACGACCTTCAACAATGAGCAAAGCCCATACCGCATAGTCAGCTATAAAAGGCCACGATAAGACAATGTACAACAATTCAAAGGAGAATTATTCTAGCATTATTTAATATTGAATTAAACCATTGTGGTGACGTCAGCTTATTCATTTACCGTGGATTCTTTTTCTAAAATCAACGCTTCCTTAATTCGCCGCTGAAATGGACTCAACATTTTATATTCTTTCGTTTCCTTTGTGTGCCTAATTACATTAAGGTTGAATTGGCCAATTTACTAATTTTTGTTCAGTAATGGAATTAAATCAAAAACTTACCTTTGATTTTTGTAATAATATATGCCTGCACTGGGAGTCGAACCCGTCCATGAATTCTCTTAAGTGTCACTAACATCAACATATAGACGAAACCTCTCGGCTACCAATTGGTTACGATTAACTTGTCTAATTCATATATATAAATGAATATCTGATATACCCTCTGTACAACGGACACCCATGGATTGTACCTTTATATAAACAAAAGTAGGCAATCGTTTAGTATGAGTTGGTAGCCGCGAGGTTTCATGCACGTGCTCAATGAGTTAGAACTTTTCGGCTTAGATTCGAATCCTGGTATTTTTTTGTTGTCCCTATTCTCTAGTTTTCCTGTTTTGCTTCTTGTTTCTTAAGTTATTTTGGATATTTTGTTTAATAAAAGCGAGTTTGGTCGTTTATTATCGGATCATTGTTAGCTATTCCACATGTTTGAAACGAAAATGTTAGTATTATAGATGTCCATTTTTGTTTTATAAATCAATATAGTATGATTTCATCTGTTAATTCGGAAATTCATATGCAAGAAAATCGTGATGTGCCAATAATAAGACTTCTTGTTAGAAATTATGGACACATGCTTTATATATGTGCTATATATATACTTTTTTGTCAAGTTGTTGTCCCCGGCTTTGACACATTCCCCATTATTATGACTGCCATTGGCTTAGATCAAATACATAGTAAGAGTGCTACATGTAATATATGTATTACTTATTTTGTGTTGTTTTGGTTGCTATAACACTATTTTATTATGGTGTGTATAGATAATCGTAAAACTCATATTATATATAAGACTGATATTTGTTTTATTGCAATCAATTCAGAGTGCAGAGACAATGAAACGTCAGTCATACGACTATGTTGACCAAAGAAGCTTCATGGTAAGACAACATATTACTGTTATATGAAAATATTGTTGATGATTGATGATTGGCCTATCTGAACATCCAACGATGTAATAAAATGAAGCGACAAATGTGTTAAATTGTTGGCATATGTTACAAGATCATAATTTTTTACTGTTCCCTCTTCTATTGAATAACACAACGATAACTAGCACAGTTCTTATGAGACTTCTGATCATATTGTTTGCCATGTTTGACGTATTTATGATTACGCAGTCGTACGGCCGGGAACAATAGTTCATTGAATTCGTGATGTTATTTTGAAATTTCATGCGAATGAAAATAGCTATATTTTACCGAGTCGAATTTTAAAATAGAAAACATATATACCTTTAAACAGATCCCATGAGCACTTTCGGAACGGCATAAAGGTAGTCATGAATAAATTCTCTATAGAATCTTAAGTTGGGGTCATACATTCACGATTTTTACTGCCGTTCTTGACAGGAACATTCCCAATTAAAATTTGTCAAAAGTCTGATCAAGATCCTGTGAATCGTGATTGGAAATTTAAACTTTTATGCGGGGTTCACATTTTGCCTATCATTGCTCCCGTTTGAGACCAGACAGTGATACGAAACGAAAAAAGAAAAAGTCGGATTACTATCTTCAATTATCTGGAATGTCCTATCATTGTCCGAACACAGTCGTTGAAGTTCGTAACATATTCCGACTGGTCGGGAAGGGTCCGAATAGTTCGGCGAAGCACCCCGACAGTTTGGTGCGTCCCGTAACATTCGTGGAAAAATTGGCGATTTTGTTTAGTCGGATTACAATCGTGCCTATGTCGTGACAGATTCTGTTGTATCGGATCAAAATCCTTACATTGTTCTGTGTTTACGGTGTCCTTTGGAACGGAAATGATCAGGTGAAATTTGTCATCGCTGTTTTTCTTCCGATTGAGTACAGATTGCATCCTGATCTTGTCGATTTCAAACCGTTTTTGCCAAAACCGTTCCGAACAGTCCTGTTATTAATACGAAATTTTTTAATGATATCTACGTCGGAGTCCCTGCAATTACAGAAAACAATACGACTGAGACCAGACAAAGCCGTTTGCAATGCGATAGAGCGGACCGTGCTAGGATTACGTACGACGGTACCTGATCATCCCGAGTATGCCAACAATTTTCGAACGGATAACTTCCATTAGTGTCGGTTCAGCGTCTAGTCACTATCTGATCTCTGTCGGATTATATTCTTCGGTAAAATCGGGACGCAGTCGTGATAGACTCGGTCGAATATTATCAGACGATAGATACAAATTGGACTAGAATCGGATTGAAAGCGGGACTATCGGGATAAATTCGAATGGAAACGGTTGAATATTTACGCTTTCTGAATAATATCTGATTGTTGTCGTGATAACATTATTTTTTTAAGAAACTTTGATTAAAATTTGAATTTTCATCCACGATTCACAGGATCTTGATCAGACTTATGACAAATTTTAATCGGGAACGGTCCTGTCAAGAACGACAGTAAAAACCGTGAATGTGTGACTCCAGCTTATCATTAAAATTTGCACAACAAAAAATAATCACGACAACAATGAGATATTGTTCAGAAAAAAATATGACTATCCTCTGGTATAGATTTGTTGTAATGAAAGCCATAACATGTTCTAGAACAAATTTAAATTATATATTTAAACCAAACAAAAATATTTCTTTTTTTAGAAACGTGTACCTGCGGATAACACTGGTTGCATTAATGAAGAACATGAGACCATAGATAGACATATAACACATACTTTAGACAATCATGAGGACCAGGTAGTAGCTTATATGTAGATCATAATAAAACTTATCCTTAATATACTGCATTATTCATCTATTTCAACATGTCATTTTAATGATCTCTACATGATACGAAGAAAAGCACAATACATGTAGCATTCATGAAAGAGCTGTGTATAAAAAGGAAAAATGGCTTAGACACATCGAGTATCAATGTTATGCTTGATGTCTCTTTGTTTTCTTTTAAACACAAAATAATAATATACTTGTCATATTACTTTGGCTTATGTGATTTATTACATTATTTTTCACCATGTGTTGTCTTTTATGCATTTGTTTTCCTATGTTTTGTCGCCATATGCCTTTATACGTATTCAATCTGTGTGTTCGAAATAGAGCGTGGTCCAGAATATTTTTGGTGGCGAAGAAAAGACAACAGCCATTATCTGGTTCTTGAAATTGTAAAAACGATAAACTCATTAAAGTCTTTCATAGACGAAAGGCACGTCTGGTGTATAACATTATAATCCTGGTACTTTTGATAACTATTTCAAATTCCTGTTAATTTTATAGATAGATGAACCGGATGGCCAATCATCAGCACAGAGTTCATATCAATATAATGTTTTATTTCTCAAACTTCACTTAAATTAAGAGTAGTGTTACGTAGTACGAATCGGACCGATTATGATCTCTGATGCTTTAATCTTGAAACTCTTGTGCAGTAAAATAAATTCTGATGTTTTAAACGAATCGCAATTCCTGTTTGACATAAAAATTACAATATCACAAAATAAGGCTATTTTCACTTTTTTTATGTTATGTACATTAGTATTTTGTAAGTTTGGAGCCTGAAAATAAACATGTGTTCAAAATGAATCAAAATATAAAAAGGAAAAGAAAAAGCTCACGTCCTAGTTTCTTTGAACTATCTTGATTCCTTTAATATGTGATTTTTAAAGCAACTATAGATAACTCCTATCTCTTCCAGGTTAGAACGACAAAAATACAACAAACGGAACAAAAAAGTGACAAAATTGATAAACTTAAAAAGTTCGAAACAAAACGTGTCGTAAAGGCATCTAAACGTCCAGATGGTAAAGGAAAAACTCACAGAGCAAGGAAAGGGATCAATCATGATAAAAATAAAGGCAGTGCTAATCGTACAAAAAACGAAGTTGAAGAAACAATAAGTTCAGAAATGGCACCTGAAGTTTATTTGTATGAAGTAACAGATCTCCATAATTCTACTGACATTAAGAATACAGCATGCATCACTGTGAAGTCAAAAAGAGAAAAACGTCCAGAGAAAACAAAAACTAATGGTATAGTACAAAATGAAGGTGGACCTGATGAACAGAAATCTTGTCGTAATAATCACCAAAATTATGAAAATTTTGACTTGGAAAAAACAGGTGGAGAGCAAAACACGGAAACAGAACAGGAATTGAATGGCTCACAATATGCAAATATTATACCGGATACAAGAACTCCTTCAACTTCTTCGATTGATTCGAGCTATGCAGATACGTCATCAAGCTCTGAAGAACTGTATGGAAATACCAAAATAATAATTCAATCAAAAAGTGTTGTATTTTGTCAGCATTTCAAAGGAAACACATAAAAGCAAGGGATGAATTAAATATTTGATAGATTTTGTAAATATGATACCAGTGTGATTTTTGTACTAGTAGAGGTGTTTCAAGGTGATTTGAACATTTTATTATTAAGACCAAATGAACAAGTTTATTAATTTAATAAACAGTGTAATGTAGATTTGTTTGTACTACATCAGAAATTTCGTAGTATTTGTCTGGTTTTGGATAAGACATGCCGTTGTAGTATTTTCTTTTATCATACAGGATTTCTTTATTTTATTTGCGTTTTTGTAAAAAATGTTTTTGCTGCTTATTAGCTCACCTGGCCCGAAGGGCCAAGTGAGATTTTCTCATCACTTGGCGTCCGTCGTCCGTCGTCTGTCGTCTGTCGTCGTTAACTTTTACAAAAATCTTCTCCTCTGAAACTACTTGGCCAAATTAAACAAAACTTGGCCACAATCATCATTAGGGTATCTAGTTTAAAAATTGTGTCCGGTGACACGACCAACTAACCAAGATGGCCGCCTTGGCTAAAAATAAAACACAGGGGGTAAAATGCAGTTTTTGGCTTATAACTCAAAAACCAAAGCATTTAGAGCATATCTGACATGGGGTAAAATTGTTAATCTATCTGACCTGAAATTTTCAGATGAATTGGACAACTGTTTGTTTGGTTGCTGCCCCTGAATTGGTAATTTTAAGGAAATTTTGCTGGTTATTATCTTGAATATTATTATAGATAGAGATAAACTGTAAACCGCAAAAATGTTCAGCTAAGTAAGATTTACTAATACGTCAACAGGACCAAAATGGTCAGTTGACTGCTTTAGGAGTAATTGCCCTTTATAGTCCATTTTTAACCATTTTTCGTAAATCTTAGTTATCTTTTACAAAAAATTTCTCCTCTGGGCCAAATAAAAATCAAACTTGGCCACAATCATCATTGGGGTTTCTAGTTTAAAAATTGTGTCAGGTGACCTTGCTAACCATCAAAGATGGCCGCCATGGCTAAAAATAGAACAAAAGGGTAAAATGCAGTTTTTGGCTTACAACTCAAAAACCAAAGCATTTAGAGCAAATTTGATTGGGGTTGATATTGTTTATAAGGTCAAGATCTATCTGCTCTGAAATTTTCAGATGAATTGGACAACTAGTTGTTAGGTTGCTGCCCCTGAATTGGTAATTTTAAGGAAATGTTGCCGTTTTTTGTTATTATCGTGAATATTATTATGGATAGAGATCAAATGTAAACAGCAAAAATGTACAGCAAAGTAAGACCTAGAAATAAGTCTGCATGACCAAAATGGTCAATTGACCCCCTAAGGAGTTATTGCCCTAAATAGTCAATTTTAAACAATTTTCATAAAATTTTTACTAACATTTTTCACTGAAACTACTGGGTCAATCATTATAGATAGAGATAATTGTTAGCAGCAAGAATGTTCAGTTAAGTAAGATCTACAAACACATCACCATGACCAAAACACAATTTTGTCATGAATCCATCGGTGTCCTTTGTTGAATATTCACATAGACCAAGGTGAGCGACACAGGCTCTTTAACGCCTCTAGTATTATATTATAATGTACATTTGTAATTATTTGTATATGTATGTATTTATAGTACATCAGTTTCGAAGATGTGTACTAGTATGTAACTATACGCGGAATTCTATTGTGATATGTATTATTTTTGATAAGATATCTTTCTTTCAGTAAAAGTTTGTCAGAACCTGTCTCTCTGTAAAATCAAAAGTTAAGATAAAACAATAGTTTCCATTTGATTTTTAATCAAATGTTGTTTTTATTCATTCTAAAATGTATTGATAAAACAATCCATATATATGGTGTGGTTTTTTCTTTCTTAAGGTAAGGTGTGTTTAATTAAGGAACTGTATTGTGCTACTTGGTTTAACGGGAATGCTATCGGCATTCGAAATACAAAAGACATTTCCAGGCAATTTTTAGTTTCCCCTTAAAATTAATTAACTTTAAAGTATTTTATTCATTTTATTGATAAACAATAAGTTGAGGATCATCGAATTCCTTGTACTAATTTTAAAAATCATTAACGGAAATATATAAGGTAAGTAACATTGAACAACATAATATAATAAGATATCGTTGCTATATACTGATCCAGGATTTTGAAAGGGGGAGGATATAGGTAACACGAGAAGTGGAACAAAAATTATAAATATTTCTAGAGATTTCCAATCAAATGAATTTACTCGACATAACAGACCTAACTCAACGTTTTTCGTCCTATTGCATTGAAGCATGACGGAGAAGAGAATAAACTGCATGCATGTTTTGCTCTTTGGACACATATTTTTACTGAAACATACTTTATGTAAAAATCAACCTTTTTTCTAATATCTGAATACTTTGTCATAACATTTTGTATGCTGTTATTGAAACAAATATTATAATTGGATAAGTAAGTGTAGTATCTTGTAATCAAATGCACACATCATTTTTTGTTGTCATTTCACTTAACCTATATTTTAGTTCTTCTCAAATTATGAATATTAAAAACTACCAAGACAAAATTGAGTATGAAAATATTAAAATAATGAATTCCGAAGCGTGAAGGTTGTTTTTTTGTATTGTTTCTACAAGTTTTAACGTTTCAAGTACATTCCAACACACTCGAATATAAAGGGTGTACTCGACTATTAAAAAAAAAAAAATTCTGTAATTTAATAGAAGATTATTTGTTGTGGACTGAAATTCATATCATTGATATATTTACCAAATAGTATTGTTTTACCATACTAAAATATGGGACGATTTTTTCTGTTCGTGTATTCATAAACATGCATTCGGGGATATATAGGTAGAGGGCTACTCCCCCCTTTCTGTTGCTGAATAATTTTGAAAATCTCACATTTTCCACATAATCTACATGTATACAAAATCTTAAGCTTATAATCGTCCAAATTATATTTCGCATCGCTCCGCTCGTCAGTACAAATTCAATGTTCGGGAACTACATCCTCGTTCAAAAATCTTTGATCTGGCCATAATCACAAACTGTATTGCAAAAAAACCTTCAGTGATTGTCGTATGACTTTGATAGATATTTTTTTAAAACAACAATGTCTGAACGTTAGACATGTCGAATGACATTTCCAAGTTCAAAACTACATACTGAATTGGATTTTCCCCTTAACTTGATAGCTCACTTAACACAGAAATGTGATACTGAGGTGTAGTCTAATGGACTTTATGTTTCTGATATTTCTGTTAATAAAAAGGAAATATATACATGTATTTATTTATATTCCGAAAAGTAAATCAACATCTATCATTTGCGAGGGCTCTCATGGGGTTTTTGATTATGTGATTACTTGGCCGTTTTTTTAATGATTATTTGATTATTAAGCCAAATATTTCATGATTATTTGATTACCTAGGACTGTATTTTTAGTTTATGATTATTTGATTACTAAAGATAAGCAAATATTTAATGATTATGTGATTATATTGGCAAAAAAATGGTGATTATGTGATTACTAGGACCCCCCCATGAGGGGCCTCATTTGCCGATTAAGTATCATTACATTTTATAGAAACTACATATAACCTGTTAAACAGTTATGACTACTAATTGTTCTACAGACACTCAGTGCTTTTGACATGACAAAAAGTCTTGCTTTTCTAGAGGGTCTAGAATCATATTCAAAACAGTGTGGTCCTGGCCATTGATTGACGACCTAAATCATCCCATTGACTGGGACAGATTAGGTGAACGTTTGTCGGTAACAAACACTGCTCACTATGTACTTGTTAAGGACACTGAATCTGTGGGGTCACCAAAGGTTCTCAACACCTAAATAAAGCAATTCAAAAAACGAATCCGGAATAATACAGTGTGTTGATTTTTATCAATAATATAAATCAAAACATACAGGTTATTCCTAAATAATTTTTCGAATTCTTTTATTATTAGGGCGTTAAGAACCTTTGGTGACCCCACAGTTTAAATTCTATAATAAGTAAGAAGTGAGCAATGGTCGTTACAAACAAACGTTCACCTAATCTGTCCCAGTCAATGGGATAATTTAGATCGTCAATCAATGGCCAGGACCACACTGTTTTGAATATGATTCTATGAGTTTGTTTTACTTAATTTGAGATATGTAGTAACACATGGTGTAGTGTGATTGCCAATATGACAACTCTTCACAAGATACCAAATAACACAGAACTTTTAACAATTATTGGCCATTTATAGTCCGTTTTGTCAACTTTGTCAACTCAAAGACACGTATCAACACTTTTTTATCGAATGTAAATTTCTAAAAGAATTTTGTGAAATCATTAATAAAATCTTATCTCAAATGAATTTTAACAAAAACATTAACTTAAAAGACATTGTAATAGGCTACAAAATAACAGATAATGAGTATATCGGATTCAATATAATTCTGACACTTATAGGATTTGCTATCTACAAATCATACTATGTATCCGATCAAAGAAATAAATCTACTAATGTATTCAATCTGTTTAAATTTGAACTGGACGAATACTTAAGATCCTACAATCTACAAGAATATACTACAGCCCAAGTGCTTCAAACTTTAATTTCTCCAAAATAAAACACTCTTAAAGAAGATATTTCTAGAACACTTTAACTAAATAAAGAAAAATAAAGAAAAGACTCACCTAAAATGTTTAAAATCCAAATTAAAAAGAAGTAAAGTAGCCTAATTCAACATACATCCATTAAAAAGCATGCTCTCTCTCACCTTTAAACAAGGTAAACCATCCGATCAAGAAAATCGATGTCACACACTCTTAAATCATGTAATTTTTAAACGAGATAATTGACACCAAACATTTAATTTCGGATAAGAGTATTAAATGGGCGTTATTTAATTTGATTACATGTATAGAAGGAAAATATATCATTAATTTCAGATCAGGGTACTGAATTGTATTACATTATTATTGAACATTGTATTTAATTGTAATATACTAATATAGAATTTAAGAAAAAAAATACTTATCTATATGAAACCCTGTTCTTATAGATACTAACTATTTCAGGGTACCTTACAGTTAAAGCTGTAGCGGTAAGGTCATTGTTAACAGCTTTAGTGCAATAAATTTATATTCAAGTGTTAAAAAAAAAAAAAAAAAAAAACAATTATTGGCCACTGTACCGCTTTCAACAATGAGCAAAGCCCATTTCGCATAGTCAGCTACAAGAGGCCAAAAAAATGACAAATGTTGAACAAAATAAAACGAGAAAACTAACGGTCAAATGAATGTTTGAAAAATGAACGAAAACACAATAACAAACGGTAAGCACTGATTTACAGCTTCCTGACAGGCACATCCATACTAAGACAGTGGTGTAACAGTGCGACATAATAGGTCAATATTATAAACTGGATAATTATTTTCAATTTATTAGTTGTAGTTGTTTTTAAAATACTAAAACAATACTGCTCATATGCTTCGTTTCAGTCTCACGAGTAAATCCCTTTCTTACTGTTCAAAATGTGACATGGTCATTTGATAAACATACTTCTATATTCTTTATTGGCTTTAACTGGGACATTTATAAAAACTATTCAGCGTACAGAAGATGCTGCTGCTGCTGCTGCTGATGATGAGGAGGAGGAGGAGGAGGAGGAGGAGGAAGAATGTTTTATATCCAACGGCAAATATAACATATATATCAAGGTTGATGAGATGGTAATGATAAAGGCATATACCTTTTCGTACATTGCCAACATTTAGAGTTGCACTTTTTTATGCTAGACAACAAGACAGCGTACCCGCTATAAAGACACGCTTGTCTTTCTATAGTATACAAATACCTGCTCTTACTCGTAAATACACCATGCTTGGTGGAGAAGCCCAAATTACAGTATTAATGTTATTCGATCAGGGGGTCCTATAAACTAATTGAATCCGCATTCGAAGCACGCCTATTACCAGTCAATCCCATATTCTGTTATATAATTATGAAAAAAAAAATGTTTTTTCGGTCGTGTATCACCTTCAATGGTGATCCTGTCGTATAGTTGTCACTTTTATATAGATATACATCAACCTCAAAAGCGAGACAAAAATTGAAACTAAAATTCTTCGCTAGCTCAATCAATGTTTGTCAGATTTAGAATTAATTTCTAATTGGATAAGGAAGAGTTTAAGAAAATTCCCCATGAAGACTGAAGTGACATTATAGTTATCTCAAAAAAGCAATACAAATATGAAATAATAAAAGCTTCATTAAATTTAAAAAGTATATAGGAAAAACAAAGTCATAGTAAAAACCATGAGGCACAACTCAAATAAAGCGTATGATAGGAAAAAATACGTATAAATACGTGGTCTTATGACAGCGAAGTTTAGGCGGGAATCTTAATAATCACGTGATATATAAGAATCATGCGTTCTTTCGTTTATCGTCATCTTAGAAAAACTTGAAATTGATAACATTATTTATGAATGGGTTTAAAAGTTTAGGAATACTTAGTTATAACTTGAGTGACGCATTTAACGAAACTAATAGGTTAGCAATAACCGGTCCTTTTACATGCGTACATCGAGTTAGGTATGTATGTCATTTTATTGGAATTCTCTGCTAGGATGTAAGGCCTTATACATAAGGTTCGTTGCTTAACAAGACAATATGTATTTTACAAATCAATATTTAGGACAAGATGAATATGAATCAGATTTAGTATAATACCACAGAAAGACATGTCATACTTTAAAGACACGCACTCTTTCTTGCATTGAAACGCAAATAAATTTTAGTTATTTTTTCCGACAATATTCTGGTCTCAAAGGAAAAACATAACTCATTGTATTATGAATTTAAGACTTAAAGATTTTAGGGACATTAAAAGTCCGGATAAGGGAAAACGCGTAATTTTCATATGGCTTATAATCATTAATACTGGATCTGTTTGTCTGTTCTTGTCTTGTATTGTACTGACTTTGGTGATTATCTATGACTAGCTTTTAATAAAGTGACAGTGCAGTATCATAATATAAGTACTAGTACTGCTTATGTCAACAATAGGAATATCTTTACCTTGTTTTGTGGTACTAATGATTCTTTAGTTATTGCAGACCGTCCTGCAACTATCAAGATGAAGAACAGGAATAAAAATTTTGACCATTAATCATTTGTATTTGTTCTATGCATTGACTCTGTGTGGCACACTGCGATAAGATCCTGTGCACGTTTACTCCATATTCCTTTATTTTTTCTATTATAGGGTCTAAACACGTCTTCATGCAAGTTAAGCCCTTCAAATAACATGTCATATGGCAATACATTGGTTTTTTTTTTTAAATGATTTGATACCGGAAAATCTGTGGTCTTACTTTAATATGAACCATGTCAGCTATCTAGTTTTATCCACAGGCGCTTGTCACAATCCATACTAAGAAAAAAATCACAAAAAAATAGTATTTTCTCCGAGTCGTTTATATCACTCAAACTAGGTGAGACATGCACAGAAATGATATATGTATTATAGATATAGAAAAATTGAATATTTTAATCGACAAAAAACATCTGTATCATATACATTTGTACCAAAGCACATAAAGGTAGTTTTGTATTCTTTGATATCAAGTTCAATTCGATCTCCATGCACAAACTTCTTGTGTCTAGCAGCATCATATATTCTCAGTAAAATATTTCTCCTCACAATTATTATGTCTGGACATCGGTGGACATGAGATATTGCACTCGTTTGCAAATGAAAATCAATACTCAGAAATAGTCATAAACATGATAAAGTAGGACAATAAATGAACAAAAGACAAACCCGGGACACAGAAGTACAAACAATACACCATCAACTCTGGAAAACAAAAGTAGAAAAGAAACATGGATAACGAAAAACATGCACGGGTGATCATGGTGATATCAGAGAGTGAAGAAAACTTGCTTCTTGCAAAAGACACTTTCCGGAAAACTGACTATTGAATATGAAGACAATTTTTTGTTTCAGCTTTTTTTTTTGAAATTTCCAACATGAGACATTTGCCTCAATTTAGGTACGGCCCTGTTATTGATTGATAATTGGTTGTTTGTCACTTAGTGGAAAATGTTTCATGTATTATTAACGTGCAGAGAGCTTGACAATCTTTCTACAAGATGCATGTGATTAAAAGTTTCCAATGTGAACGGTCGGGACTGCGTGGTACTTGTTCATCCCGCAAAATCAAACGGACTATCTACTGTTGCAATCATGGTTAAAATGTGGATGGAACAAGATCAATAGTGACAATATTTTCATTCCCCTGGTCACTTTAGGGTAATATATTGTCGAGGCGCGCAAGCAACAAATGATAATAATATTGATATGGAAGATACATTTAAATGTACGTGTATTAATTAAAACATTCACAACAGGCATGTGTAGTCTCAAGACACTGTGCCCTTCAAGTGATATATTTATAAAACTATTTTTTGGTATAAACGAGGGACGAACGGTCGGATGCTCATCCTACTTAACAAAACGTCAAGCAAATAATCCGTTCATGCTGTTTTTATATACGTTTTAATATGAGTTAAACGCCAAACACTTAAGAAAAACAATACCCTTAACGCATAATGTAGCTGATAGGTGTTGTAATTTTAACTAGGGCAACGGTGCCTGCATATATGACGTTTAAAACTCTATATACAGTGCTGGATATTCCAACGGGCATTACCTATGATAAAGTAAAAAATATGCAAATGTCATATTTGATTCAATCTTCTATGAAAAAGAACTTTTGAAATATTATTTTATGATAAGCAGCCAGTTTGGGGTTCTTCTTCTTCCGGTAAGAGTGAGCACATACACAATTATGAAATTTAATAAACAAAAAGAATGTGTGCAATTTAATATATTTATACAGGTGCAATAAAAAACATGTCATTTATCTAATGACGAAGTTGAGCCCTGAATGATTCAGGACTCGGGGCGGGGACAGTAGAGTTGGGCAAGGTGTTCCACTCTCTGATCGTTCTTGGATAGAAGACCACGAAGAATAAAAACCACGAACCCCACCAAAAACTAGGGGTGATATCAGGTGCCCCCGGAAGGGTAAGCAGATCCTGCTCCACATGCGGCACCCGTCGTGTTGCTTATGTAATTACAAATCCTGTTAACAGTCTAGTTCGGTAGGTCAAATGCATGAAAGGGAAGGGGATTGTAGTTACGACGTAAGGAACATATCTGATATCATTTGTGAAACGGTTATTTCATAACGGTCAACCAACTCGTGATGGCGTCCGTAAAATTGGAACTCTTGGTTTAATAGCTTCCTTGTGAGCAGTAACCCTCTATCAAGAAAATCATGATAGGAAATACAAGCACGGGAATATCGTATCCATTGGGAGATATATACCCCGTATGCAGGTGCTGCTGGAATGTTGCTACTTAGAAATGGAAAGTTCACAATTGGAAAGCTGAAATCATCTCTTTTGTCGTAAGGATTTGTCTTCAACCGACCCTCATTGTCAATTTCTAGATGTAAGTAAAGATATCAAGCCGACTTAACTGTATCTGTAGTATCCTTTATCTCCAATTCGATGGGATAGATGCGTTCCACATAGTCACCAAATTTTGAATTGTTTAGTGAAAGAACGTCATCTATATAGCGGAAAGTAGAGTTAAAGGATATTGCTAACCTCTTATCTTTCTTCCTAAGAAGTTCCTGCATGATGTCAGCCTCATAATAATAAAGAAACAAGTCAGCAAGTAGAGGGGCGCAGTTTGTTCCCATTGGGATGCCAACAGTCTGTTGAAAAACACGTCCTACGAACGTTACAAATATGTTGTCAATCAAGAAATCAAGCATCTTGATAATATCGGTTTCAGAAAATTTTTTGTTTGAATCAGAGTGATTCTTTCAAAGTAGGATTTATCCCTCCCTAAGACAAGATACTTGTATCTACGTTGGCCATTCTTTTTTATAAAGCAAAGTAATACCAACTCTTTTAATTTGTCTTTTAGTTTGGAATGTGGAATACTTGTGTAAAGAGTAGAAAAGTCAAATGTTTAATACTGTTACAAGATGAAAGAGAGTTAGATTGTATGTACTCTAAAAGATCTTTGGAATTTTTAAGTATCCACATCTGATTCACGCCACCTCTAGACTAGGTAGTTTCACAATAACTTTGAAGCCCGTCTTTGATTGCTGATAAAATAGATGTTAATAATTTAGAAAGGGGTTTCGTGGAGCACTTGGAAGACCCAGCAATATACCGTTGTTTGTAAGGACACTTATGTAGTTTAGGTATCCAATACAGTGATGGAAGATCCAGTTCTTCATATTTGGTTCAAATACCAAAGGAACAAAGAACAGATCTATGATTATCCAGGATTTCCTCTTTGGTAAGTGTCGTGAGGTATATGTTGAGTTTCCAAGTAAATTGTCTATACCTAATTCGTTTATCAAGAAATAAATGTAATAACTTTTACAGACAAAAACGATGTTATTTTGGGCTTTGTCTGCGAGGACAACAACATATTTATCATGGAGGTCGGATAGGTGTTTAGCAACATTTGGGTCTTTAAAGATTGACGTAGCATGGGCATTGATGGACCCATTCAGTTTCTTAATTCTGATTTGTATTAACGACCTCACTGCCTTAATCCATTCGGATAGAGTGTCTTCGTCTTTCTTCTCGCGCTCAGCCCATTGCCTGGCATAATCCTCGACTGAATCCATCAAAATTTTAAAATTGTATTTCCAATTGATGGATTTAGGCTCACGATATTTCGGACCTTTCGATAACACATTTCGAAGAGAAGTGTTATTAAAAATGTTAAGGTCACCGGTAATAACGTGGCCAGCAGGATTATATGTGAATTGGGAACTAGCACAAGTGCAATCAGGAGATTTAGACTTGAAGTCGTGAATATCGAGATCCTGCAAAACGCGTTTGTTATGTGAAAAGGTCTAAATTGCTCAAATTTTACTTCCTTTTGTTACACTTTTCCTAATTTCATTGCAATTTATGTTCTAAAATCGATAAGCTTTTGATATAAATCTGTTACTATTTTCATAATTAACGATAGATGATACATTTAAAATTATGTTGTTTACTTAACAAAAGGTTGCAATGGATAAATATTGAATACACATCACTTATCCATATTTACAAATACGTGTTTTATTTAGTTGACTAAATATGTAAAAAGGAATATATGTTGTTTTTATAATCTGTTTTGATGTGTAGAGGAATCAAACAATAAGAATTAAAAGAATTAAATGATTTGCTAAATATGTATTTAGATGAATAGAATATAAAAATTCATGAGTCCACCGTTAATTTAGGAAAATTATATGGCCTTCCAAATTCTGTTCCGATTCCCAACATCATTGAAGAGACATTAATTGTCGAAATCCGGGTACTGTGTACAAATGCGTGCACCTCATGTTAGCGGTATGCCATCTTTCCCGCTATTTCATTGTTTTCTGTTTGGTAATAAATTGATAATAAGATCCATGTTCAAGCTTGTTAAATCTGGTTATCCGATTATGTGGCAATCAACTATTATTTTTTGAATATACTTATTTTGTCGTTTGGAAAATGACGATGGGCTGTATTAAGATCCCTCCAACAAGAAGCTTATTTTCCACGCACACGTATAAAAGTTACAGTTTTTTTTCAACGCAATTATAGTTTTGGACTTTTTTTTCCATTAAGACTTTTTTCTACCATCTTCTCCGCAATAGGCTTCATTTTGTTACATATGTTCAACCGACCGATGTGTAGCATACAGCGATTAAAAATCTATAAAAAAAAAAAGACAGGACTTACATTATATCATAAAGAATAAATACAAAATTATTTACAAATTACTGATACTATCATCACCAAAATTATATCGATTACTTTATTTTCAGGCAAATTTATTTTCATGGAAATGAAAATGACAAATGATACACAATCTGCTTCTACACCGACTACTTACAATGATATCACAGCTGCATCCACACATTGGCTCATTATAGAAGTGATTGGCATCGTGTTAATCATAGTATTTGTGGCAGTTTTAATATTACTTTTCCTATTTCGACGAAAAATACTCACAAAATGCATGTCGAGTGATTCAGAGAGTACTACAGATAACATAGACCAAAGAGAGGTAACTCATTTCCTATAGATTTTAGATTATATTATTTAATATAATAAAGAAGATGTGGCATGATTGTCAATGAGACAACTATCCACAAAAGACCAAAATGACACAAACATTAACAACTATAGGTCACCGTACGGCCTTCAACAATGAGCAAAGCCCATACCGCATAGTCAGCTATAAAAGGCCCCGATAAGACAATGTATTACAATTTAAACGAGAAAACTAACGGCCTTATTTATGTAAAAAAAAAGACGAAAAATACATATGTAACACATAAACAAACGACAAACACTGCATAACAGGATCCTGACTTGGGACAGGCACATACATCAATAATGTGGCGGGGTTAAACATGTTAGCGGGATCCCAACCACCCCCCCACCCCCTTCATAACCTGGGACAGTGGTATAACAGTACAACATAAGAAACGAACTATAAAAGCAGTTAAAAAAGGCTTAACTCATCAGATAGACAAACAAAAAGTAGACGTGGCCGGGTACTTATACATTAAGTATACTTGAAAATCCCGATGACTAAGGTTCGTGTATATCAAGTATGTTATTTACAACATTTATGGTTAATTATTCAGATCAACGAAGTCTTGCAATAAGATCTTCTGTATGGTCAAAATATAGTGGTTTCCTGTTAATATATCACTCATTATTCGTATAGAAAATGTATCATGTTTACATTAAGATAAAAAAATATGTAAATTGACTTTTTGCATATTGAACAAGGATTTACAAAGCGGTCAATAACTTAATTCTTATTTTAATGCAATAATTCTTGATGACAAACACATACATACCTATTACTATATGATTAATATTCGTTTTGCTACTATAAAATTTCATATATGTATACAAAATTGGAAATCCAATATCGTTTTAACTTTTTTTTCTTCAATTTGCAAAGTATGCTTTGTTTGTTACCTTGTTTTTTCTTAAGGGCATACGATACAGTCACGGGGGAGGTATTTACTTTGCTAACGTAAATTATTATTTTCCCGACGTCATATTATTACTTATCGAGAAAAGATTCAGTTTTTTTACTTTTTATCATTCAAACTTATCTAATTTGAAAACGAGTTCAGGGACCCCTGTTTTTTTAAATGACTGTTGGTTTAATTACGTTTGTGGTGTGAGTGCCAATGAGACAACTCTCCATCCAAATAACAATTTAAAAAGGTAAACCATTATAGGTCAATGTACGGCCTTTTTTTTTTTTTTTTTTACTTTTGGGTTTCTTCGGTTCGAATCAACACAAATTTTCTAGATCAATAAAAAAAAATCCATAAATGATTTTGTGAACAATCGATTCATGGTGTTGTTAATCCCCAATAACACATTAGCCATCTCAAACTATAATTAATTGGTAAATTGTAAATTAAGATAAAAGACATAAAACAATATTGTTGTTTATCTTGTCAGCTCTCGAATTTTTAGTCAAATATGTAAATGTATAAATAAACTCATCATATATTAAAATTTGATATTGACGCCAGACGCGCGTCTGCATAAGGTTGTTGCACTCCGAAATATTCGTTATTTTGAGTTTATATTGGGTTTGGTTTTTCAACAGGCAGAGGTTCGCGCTAGACCGAAAAAGAAGGATGACACAGTGATTGAAGAAGACGTTATTGAGGTTTGAAATTTGTTTGATTTTTAATTTAACACACAGTTCTATCCTATCTAGCCGTTTATCGCTCTCCGAAGGAAGGCGAAAATAAAAAGTGTTTAGACCAGTGCATAAGATTCCATCTCAGAAGTTATTGTTACTCTTTCTTGCTAAAATAAATATCAAAGACTTGAAATATAAATAACCTTGCAAATTCGCTAAAAATGTAAATATAGACAATTTGCTAGCAATAGCACGATAAGAATAATTATGTTTTCCTTATTTTCCCTCATATAGTGACTGGAGTAAAACAATAAGTTAGGAGCCATCTTTTTGTCGTTATTTGTTTTTACTATGACGACTCGTGTTTTTGACTGATGAGTTTCAATATCATTTAGTTGTCTTTCGCCTCTCTTTTAAATACACATAATTCTATATTTTTAGCCTTGCCATTATTGGACTAGTGGTAGGTGATATTGGTTTAACAATATTTAGGCTTGTATGTGTATATCGTTGTTGTAAAACCTAAATGTATTTAACACTTGTATGAATATCAGTATTGAACCAAAAATATTTTATTATTCCAAACACATTTTAAGTTAAAGTAAAAGGTTTCTCGTGTTCAACTACAGGCACAATGTAATATGTTCAAATATAACAAAAAATTAGTTATGTCAAACGAATGGCAAAGCTAAGATAACCTCTGTAAACCATCAAACTGAACTAATGACTTGTAAGATGTATTGATATCATGCAATTGCCTCAAAATTGCAATACAATTGCTTGCAAAATATTATTTCTCCTGGTAGCCAAATGGATAATGTGTGTTATTAATGTTAAACCAGTTTATAGTCATCAATCATTAACCATACTTAATTAATTAATTAAAGGTTTACTGTTACCTATAATCAGTGGCAATGTGTAACTTGTCAATTACTGACATATGAACTCTAACAGCATCAAAAAAAAGGTTTTCTGTATCATATATTTGGAATATGACAGTTGGTATCCATTCGTTTGATGTGTTTGGACGTTTGATTTTTGATTTTCCTTTTTGAATTTTCCTCGGAGTTCAATATTTTTGTGTTTTTACTTTTATTTAATTAGAGCATATTTTCTGTATTTTTTTCTCTTCGTTATTAAGAAAAATAATCAAAACAACATATAAGCGATACAATGTATTAGCATACAGCAGAAAAGCTACAAAAAGCTTCGTTTCTGTCGTCAAAGAGTTGAAGGTTCAACAAAAACATTGATTGTACAATACCCATTGTGCGATCGTAACCTAGATTTTATCCATATTTTGTTCATTGTGCTATCTGTCTTTCTTGGAACCATGTTTTTTTGTTGTTTTTTTGTTGTTTTTTTATTGCATCCCTGGGTACACACTAACATAGTTGCATCTATTCATTTTGGTATATGTAAACTTATTGTATGACAAACGTGAACTCGAAATAACATATGTCAACACTATTTAATAAATTAGAAATGTTGTTAGTCGTGCAGTGAAAGAAATTTATAAAATCAAAGTCGGTATGTTTACTTTTTGTGAAGTAAAGATTTTTATATAAAATAATTATATATAAGTTATTGTAAAAAAGGCAACAGTGGTTTACCGGTTTTTCAGTCATAAATCGATTGAGCGAAAAAGTAATCCGGCTTATAAACTAAAACCGAGGGAAATACATCAACTTCGACGAAATGACAGAAACACTAAAGTGCATAAAAATTAAATGCAAACGCAATACACAGAGAAACGAAATATTTGCTTACAACTGCCATATTCCTGACTTAGTACATTTATATTCAGATCCAATGATGAAATTTAAATATTTTGTAGATGACAGTAGACGCTGACGTATTGGATAAGTCAAGCAGTAGTCAATACGTAAATTGTGACATTTTTACAACACGTTATGTTGAGGATCCAACAAAGGTAAAAAAAACATTTTCTTACTAACTTTTATTGTTCAAACCAAAAATGTCACCTTTGTCCTACGAATGGAGAATTTAGTTACTCAAATTTATTCATACTTAAACAGCCAAAAGATTTTTACCACCATCCTTTTTTATCTGGTTAATTACGATGCTTATCTTTTTTAATGGAACAAAATGGTAAATACTTTCGGCCAATTAGTTTGAATTTCCCTTTGGTATATTTAGCCTGTCATTTACAAAAAACGGTACTTTTAATTTAAAATTTCCATTTTACACAAGTTGTATTGTAACAAGATCATTATGTCTATTACCTAAATGTTTTAAGCAGTTTTGATAGTATACGCATCCCGTGACTGTCTGATGCAAATTGACACTCGGTCAAAAAGTGACAATCGGGATTATGACACAAACGGTAAAAAAAACCAGATCAGATAACAATACGAGTATATATATATATATATACGTTCAAACGTATGATTGCGTTGGATAAAAACAGCAATTATTTTACTTGTGCATGTTACACAAATGTCGTTATAGAAGGGTCTAAATACAGCACAAACTTTTCGAAAAGACCATAAAGTGAAGGAAAAAAAAGTATATTTTATGAAGACCACAAAAACCATTTCGCTAGTGAAATTGAGATATCGACTGACCATGTTGGTCAACTTTTCATTGCGGCATGCATCCGTAAAACTTATGTATTGTTAAATTCAGTCGTAACACAATTGTAGTGTAAGGAGAATATCCCTGTTGATAAAGACTGTATAGCGGTAACATGCACGATAGTATCGTATTAACTGATATGTGTGAATGCCATACAACGGAGCAGCGGGTATGTTACTGCTGAGAAATGGGCAGTTAACTGAAGGATAAATCAATTTAGATATACTTTATTTTTGACATGGCTGCATTATAGATATGCTGTGCATTTAGACTTTTGAATTCAAATTTAAAATTTCAAAATATTTTGTTTTTAAATTTGAACCTGTGAGTGAAATTTCATGGAAAAAGTGATATTAACTCTTATTGTCAAATGATAATAATAGTACATGTATATGTATAAACATCTTTTTTTTCAGAAAATAAGTGAAAGGAAAGACCCTAACCAAAGGTACGACTACGTTGTTAAACAGGTTAGTAATTATGTCGTAACATAGGTTTCAAAGTTGATATATATTTTGCGTACAAAAACCAAAAAAAAACCTGAGCTATTCATTGAAAAACAATATTGAAAAAACAAGACTTTAAACCGTTCAATTATATCGAACATTGATAAAAGTTCATCCTAATTGTGTGCGCTGGAATCAAACAATGTCTATTCTATGGTCGGATTGTTGTCTGTTTGACACATTCCCCATTTCAATTTTCAATTCTAATATTAATTATTAATCTTTTTTGAAGTTGAAGAGTATTGAAAACCAAAACAAATCAAAACATTTCAACAAATTAGCCTTATGCATAGTCTTTCTTTATTCATTTATTGTCTGATTATCAGCTTTATCGAGACAAGCAACACAAAAAAATACTTGTTTTCGCAATAACGAGTTTACAAATTAGGAAATTCTTCCCGTTTTTTTTTTAATTTTGATAAATTATTTCAAGTCATTTACCATGCCATAGTCAATTAAAATTAAGAAATAATTCATGGGAGGTTGACTATACCGTGATTTTACCATGGGTTGGCCCTTTGTGACAAATATTTTACCCTGAGCGATATTTATAGGACAAATACGGCAATTCTTTTGGATCGAAGCGCTCTAGGTGGTGGCAAATATTTGCCTTTCCGATAAATAAACGTACTATTAAAAGAACGGAGCAAACTGGATGAGTTTCATGCTTAAACTTTTTTAAATAACGTATATAGATAGTTTTGAATTAATTTAAATGATAATTTACTTATATGTCTTAAATGTTTAAACAAATATGGCTTGTAACACATTTTAGCATCACTTGTTTACGTTTCCAAGTTGTGATGATTTTTTGTTTTTCAAGCGTGTATTTTCCCGTAAAATGCTCACATTCTAACGTCATCGTTTTATGACGTCGCGAAACTCATTCATAAAAAAGCATATCACGTCGGAGTACGATCGGAACAGCCTATGCAATATATTCAAATTTTACCACGGGTGTGTACTCAAAAGCGTTTGAAGGACGTCATGTTAGAATTAGTATTAATACTTTTTATAATGTATTTTATATTCATTATTTATGTTTCATATCAACAGTAAAAATAATTTGAAACCCCAAATCTAATTTTCTCAACAAAACAATAATGTAAAATATCATGTCAAATCATTCCGGATCACCGATACACAATATATATAAATAATATTTTATCTCAACACACAGATTTCAGAAACAAGAGGCAACCAGACGTATGACTATGTCGACCAAGCAACTATCAAGGTATTTACTTATAGATAAATGTATCTTCTTTTGTCGAAAACACTGTTGATTAAAAAAAAGTAATTGATAATGCCAAATTAAAATATGACTTAAAACATATTGAGGTTTACTGACGAATGAATTTCTATGGCAAAGAGAACTGGTCAACTTTAGATTATCTCTTTTACAATTTCTAGTCCCAGAACATTGCCTTTTTTTTCGTGTAAAACAAAAAGTTTATAAGTAGCGTCATAAAGAGGACAAAAGTATGCCCTTTTAATCTTTAAAAAAGTTTATCATGTTTATAACGAAAAGGTTAGAGAAAATTTGTCACTATTTTTATTACCTTCTCGAAAATATTTTATTCTTTCAGAACATTTTTGCTCAAAATGACATGAAACTCGAAAATATTGTATTCTTTCAGAACATTTTTGCTCAGAATGACAACGGTTATATGAATGAGGAAAGCGAAGTCAAAGATACAACTCAAAAAGATAAAACACAAACGTTTATGAACAAGGTAATGATTACTTGTATACATTTCATACTGTATTTCCGACTTATATTCATGAATTTAAAGGACGAAAATAAAGGCGACGGGTACCATGCATACTCTTCCGGAGCACCTGAGATTATGCCCGGTTTAATATTTTTTCTTGTAAAAGGGGGGTGGGGTGCTCATTCTGAATTTTTCTGCGGTGAGTTTTGTGTACTGGTTGTCTTTTCATTCCTTTTTTTTACATGGCTGTGTCAATATTTCAACATATAATTAGAATTTCCCTTTCTTTTATTATGAAAATATTCCAATGAAAGTTTTCTTTTTTAAAACTTTTAAAAAATCACTTTGGTTACAATAATTCTACAATTGCTAGCTAACCCTGTTGAGTCTAACGTAATGGCTTCAAATTATTAGCCAAGTTAACAACAAAAACACAGTTTTTATAAGCCAAACTGCTTTGATCATTGTTAAACATTGTTTACTTGTCAAAGAGAATGAAATCCATTTAAATAACTAAACTGCCTGCTTCTGATATATTTGTACTATCTCTTTCAGACTCGTAGGAAAAAACGACATCAAAATGCATCAAAGGTTGACAAATCTGGGAAACCAATTAAGTCTGGAACGAAAGGTGCATTTGGGTCAGGCGGAAAAAGAGGCCAACCATTTCAAGAAGAAAGACGGTGTAAATCCTTTAAAAAAAGACAGTTGATGTGACCAGGAGTACAGAAACGACATTCCAAAGTGATTTATACGTAGACATGAATCAGACTTCGTGTTACCAATCTCAAACAGAAAAATATTCAGCGAAAAGAAAAACTAATGGTCAAAAACTAAAAAATAAATTGAGGTCTTTTGTAGATAAATCTCCCCGAAATAATCAACAAAATTATGAAAATATTGACTTGAAGAATACAGATTCAAAAGTGAAAGTAACAGAACATGCACCACACTGGGCAAGTATTTTGAACATCGTACTGTCACCTTTTTAATAAAAGTAACATTTATATTAGTTTAGATTGATTGATTATTGTTTAAATGTCCAAGTAGCACAATTAGATTTCATCCAGTTTATAATTCATTCATACCTTTTTTCAATATTCAATATTAGTAGTCAACATGTATTCTACAACAAAAATAACCAGTCCTTCACCTTTCATCTGATACCTTACTTTTTATATATATTCTACACATGATTTTAAAATTATGATAATTTTGAATATACACCTATGGGAAGGAACTAATTGGTTTTAAATATGTATTTCTTTCAAGTATGTGTTTTTTTCAACCGGTTATACTTCAGGTGGTGTTGCATTTGACACAGTCTATAAAAAAAAAATATTTGCATATAATTCCAGCCAAGAAAGTGCTAGGAGCCATCTTAAATCTACACCTTGTTGAAGGTGACCTTGAGATGACGAACAAATATTAACATGCACTGTTCCTATGCTTTTTGTTTTTTTTTATTTTGTGTCATGGATGGATACCATATATGATATCCTTTAATTTGTCTTTTTTTTCTATACTTATATATATCTTTATTTGGCCTAACCTTAAAGTGAAATTTCATTTTCCTGACATTATGCTTTGTATTGCTGTATTATGTCTGCTGAACCCATGCAACGTACAACGTTAGGTAAATTGTGGACTGTTCCATCTGAAAACTTCAGTTTTTTTCTCCCAAAAGGTAGATCACGGACAACATGACTGGATGAAATGAAATCTAGGAATGAGTCTAATCTTTCAGATCTAATTTTTGTCGATGCAATTTTTTCTCAGGAATTCGAAGTGCTGGCCCTATTTTCTTTGAATGACTGAGAGCAGCATAGTAGCGATGAGATGTTACTTCTGGTAGTAGAGACAGTAAGTCCTTGAAGGACATTCTTGAGGCAAGAACTGAAAGAACTTGTCTACCTTGTTGCCAGGATTCTGCTTTTCTGTATGAAGTGACAATATCTTTGTACTCTGTATGACCAGTTCTGTTTTCTTTATTTCACTGCTTGGTACATTTTATACTTTTAATTACTTCGTCAACATCATTTAGAAATAAAATTCCTATTATCAATTTCATAATCTCATCAAATCTTCCTTTGTAGGTGTTTCTTGTTTTAAATGTTTTAAATGTGTAGGACTGCCATGTTTTTCTTTCTTTTTCTGAGAATTTCTGCAATCTGACTGATGACAGGAAATCATTCAAAGATGTCAAGTAGCTGCAACGTTCATAACTTCTGACTGATTGCTGCAAATAAGTATAAAACTGATTACAATTAAATTAATGAGGAACGGGCCTATTGAGCATAGATAATGCCCCTGCTCGCATGTAACATTATAAAGGGATACAACTTGGTAAATAGTTGTCTTATTCACAATTTCAAATCATTTCCTTATTTTCATACAGAAGAACATTTTGTTACCTGATAATGAACGATTGAAATACATTCATAAAACAAATTTAAATTCCTAATATCTGTACAATATAAAAAAGAAGATGTGGTAGGATTGCCAATTAAGGCAAATCTAGGCTAAATTTAGGTGCAATCCCAAAAACTTGTATTAAAAACGTTATAATTATAAAGTACCAGGAAGAAGTCTTTCTTCTCTCATTAAAGAACTTAACAATAATATTTGTTGTTTATTTGCTGTTGTCCTAAAAATGCATGAAATATTAGCAACAGGATGGAATGTCTTTTGTTAAGTGATGTTTGAAACCCCAAATTTATATCAAAGAACCTGAACACAATTTGTTTATGTCTGTGTCATTTTGGTCTTTTGTGGACATTTGTCTCATTGGCAATCATACCACATCTTCTTTTTTATATCATGATTTCAAGAGCTTTCAAAAAATCAGAAATGTTGAAAAAAAAAAAACACATCTGCAGGAAGCTAGTCCTGCATTATCCTCATACATGTTTGATATATAGTAAAGTATCACAGCAGTTTATTAGTACATGTACAAAATAACTTTCTGAGTAAAAGATTAATATAACTGTACTAAAGTTTTTATATTCACTCTAAATATGCATCAAATACTTGTCACTAGACATTACGCAGGCAGCGGTAAAGAATTATGTATAAGTTGATAATCAATCTTGCATAAACACAAACAACTGAACAATGTAATGCTCATATATTTTATATGTTCTTCTTTTAATTCTGTTTCCTATTAATTTCTTGTATTTGTGCCTAAAATATATATTTCAGTATTCATGTCTTTTGAATGCGGCTTTAATTTCTGTTTTTCAGTTGTCACATTGATCATGTTTAAGTATTAATTATATAAACTTTAATCAATGTAAAGTGATAGAATACTTATTTTGGAGATTTTACTTACTTGTGACTGGGATAAATAATTTTGACTTCCTGACTCTTCTGATGTACTTGTATATTCGGATGCTGAAATTTCAATCTGAAAAATAATGATGTATTTTGTTTACATTTTTTTAAATCCTGAATGTGCTAAATGCATTAACACAATTTTAGTTTTCAAACATAATTAATTACTATAGAAACAAAATATTTTTTTTTAAATTTTATTATGGTCTGTTACAGTATCTAATTTTTGCACTAAACTATCTTCTGACCTTGTTTTAAGTCAAACAGTTTTTACCACGACAAATATTTATATTTTTTTGATACGTAAGACACAAACACAGACACATGTAACCTTTACATTTAAACATCAAACATCGAACATCAACAAAAAAAAGTTATGCAGCAAAAACATATGCAAATATATACTTAAGTTAAAATTAAACGTATTTCTTAGCAAAATGAACATTTTCTATGTGCTTTTATTTTGCACTTTTATCAATTGAGAAGGTAATTTTAATTCAAATTTTATAATTCTAAATCATTGCAAAAAAAGGACAGATTTATAGAAGGGGGATGCTAGTTTTCCTCATTGCATTGTTTTACATTTGTCTTTTGGGGGACTTTTGTAGCTAACTATGTGATTATGGGTTTTGGTTATTGTTGAAGACATTAGAATGACCATTAGCTATTTACTGCAATGCCTTTGGTCTTTGGTGGAGATTTGACTCATTGGCCATTATACCACATCTCGTTTTTGTATGAATTGTGCCCGAAAATTGGTAAATATGTTGTTTTTTGTGTTGAAATAATGCAAATGATGACTAAAATATCCTTGACCTTGTTATAATTGTCTTATATTTTAGGACCCCCGCCCCCCCCCCCAAAAAAAAAAAAAAAAAAAACACCAAAAAACATCAATTGTAACAAAAATGACACTAGCTGTGCTTACAAGATCATCGCAAATATTTTCTTTTTCTGTTAAACAACTGGTCAGTCTCCATGAGAAAGGTTTCATCATCTGTATTCAATTTTGTGCATTGCTGAATCTGTTTAATACAAATATAAAATCAGTATATTTTTTATACTATTGATAGATTGGTTATTCAATGTTTTTGGTACATATGTACATCCTGACAACATTTATTTTCTATTTTGGACTGCTTTACATTTTATTATCCAGGGTCCCTTGCCCTTTATAGCCTTTCCATACCAAAAGAATTGTTTTCATTGTAAACCCATACAGTAACCTGCATTTGTTCATGTCTGTGTTCTTTGGTGGGTAGCTGTCTCATTGCCCATGATGGCCATCATTCAACATCTTTATGTAGAATGTATACTGAACAAACATACAGTCAATCAAGCATAAACACATATGCTTAAGACATATATCTTAGCAGATTATGGTGCAATGTGTCTGTTGTATACAAATTTGTTCATAAAGTTCATACTGGTGTCAGACAGGTTTACGAATTAAAAAGTCTGACTCTTTTTTTTTTTGGATCATTTTTTGTTCCAGTAATTTAGCCAAGAGGTCATGGACCCTATATGGAATTTGTATAAAGTGTAATTAATTTAGCAGTTATGGTTGGTATGCATTGGATTTATTTTATCAATATTTATGATTATGGAGCTTGCTGTACATGTAAATTGAAAAAAAATCAGATAAATTCACAGAAACATGTACCTGATTGTTAAAACAATATTTTGTTTGCATTACCTGGTCATCTTCACACTTTCCTTGATCCAGACTGTCAGCTTCTATCTCCGTGGACTGCTTAGAAAATTTAATAAGGCAGCTAGTGCATGCAGCTGAAAAAAAGAAGCATTGACTTGACATAGGCTGTATGAGGGTTTGAATGGGGTTAAATTATTAAAGAAAAATGCCCTTAAAAATGAAGATTAGAGAATAAGAGGCAAAGAAAATTCAGATTAGAGAAAAAAGGGGGTAATTTTTTGAAGATCAGAGAAAAAAGGGGTTAATTTTTTTGAAGATTAAAGAAAAAAGGGGTGAATTAAATGTTTACAGAATAACAGAACACCCCCCCCCCCCCCCCCCCATTCCAGATCTAGACCCACCTGTATTGATCATTTGGAAATGTGCTTCTTAAGAATATTTTCTCATATGTCTCTTATATCTAGAGAAAGTGAAAAATAAAAAAGGCAAGAAAGAGATAATCTCAGATTACAACTAAAAGAAGTACATGCAGGACATCTTCCCCTCACCCCCCCCCCCCCCCCCCATTCAAATGGTAGTTAAAAAGGGGCTCTTTTGTATTTCTAGAGTGTTATTTTAAAAAAACATTAAACAAATGTAAACTACCAATTGGAAAGAAAAAAAATAAACAGTCACATATAATTTAGTTTTTAACTTACGTGTTCCAATAGGAAGAGTGAGGCCATAACACTTCTGAATCATCTCTACATCAGTGATGGTGATATTGCGGCTAGGCTGTGGTTTTTTAACACCAACAACAGAATGTGATGCTACTGGAGGATGTGCACTAATCAGAGTAGGAAGCTGACATACTTTTCTCCTTCTCAAATCACAGTTTCTTTTCAATAATTTGTTAAAATGAGTTGAGCATATATAGAAATCAGTAAAATTCTTTGGCAAAAGACCAGATTCAGTTAAAATTATATTTTTGTCATTGCAATCACGTGTGTTGATATCAGTTACATCATCAGAACACTCATCTATAGTGCAGTTTGTGTTAAAATTGCAAACCATTTCGTGTGTCTGCTGCTGAAGCTACTTTCATTTTCAACATAAACAACAAAAGAGTTGTACATATGGAAATAACTGTAGTAAAATTTTGCACTCCTGACAGCAAATTTCTATATGACCAAGGTGAATTATTTTTCTTATTTGAAATAACACATATCTAATTTTTGGCATATAAAACTATTAGGAGAGAACTTTGTATTCTGTAAATTTCAAGGGATTTCATCGGTGCGTTTTGAAGAAATACTTAGTTGGATTTTAAAGGTTTCTACTGTAAATTTCTGAAAATGATTTGTATGGTTACCATGGCAATGAACGTTACAATATTTTTTTATTATGACAAAGAAGTTTTTACATCACTTAGCATTCATTTAAAAAAGTTTTATTGAAATCTGTGACCACTGGTTTCCATCATATTTGATGCTTACAGAGAATGGCTCTAAAATATACAACCCTAAAAAAGTAAATTTGATTAAAATGTAAACTGTAACCATAGAAATGTTAAGAATAAACAATTTAGTAGTATCATCTAAACCCCGTAATAATGATGTGATGCTCACAAAGAATAGGTAACAAAGGCGTCTTTATACTATTAGTTATTTCTAAGACATATCTTCGGATATTTTACAGACGTCTTTAAATATTAATATATCTGTTTCACAGATTATCAAACTTATTTATTTCGTTTGTCCGTACTCGTTTTTGTCATAAATGGCATCAAGAATCAAACCCCTTAGGTTCGCACTATGATTCAACCTTTTCAGGACCTAGAGATTCAACAGTACCAATGAATTGCGCACAGACACATTAATATACAAACCTAAAAAAATAAATGTGATTAAAATGTAAACTGTAACCAGTGAAATGTTAAGAATAAATAATTTAGTAGTATCACTAAAACCCCTTAATAATGATGTGATGCTCACAAAGAATAGGTAACAAAGGCATCTTTATACTATTAGTTATTTCTAAGACATATCTTCGGATAATTTACAGACGTCTTTAAATATTAATATATCTGTTTCACAGATTATCAAACTTATTTATTTTGTTTGTCCGTACTCGTTTTTGTCATAAATGGCATTAACAACTTCAGATTATAAATGTCATCAGAAACATAACGTTGTCACGAGTTTCTCTGAAAATGTGTTGATCAACTGATTTAACCGACAGTGTTGAGTTGCTTTGTTCTGCTTTTACAGAAGTTTTTTGTGTTTTTTTTGTGTGATATGTTTTATTTAAATGCATTTGTCCCTCCCTATCATGATGTTGTTTGCAATAGCCTAGATGATTTACAGTTTTTTATTTGAATTTGTTCACTTTAAATGTCATTTGTCAAGGTTATTGAAAATTAACTTTAACTGATCATATCTATTTTCAATTAAGTGTTTAGATTAAACCTTATCACATGATATTATTGAATACATTTTGAAATGAGAAACACGATATATGAAATATAAAACAGAATGATCACCTAACCCTGTGTATTGTTTTATGACTGTTATATTCCACATTTTTAATTATTATTTTGCAATGGTGCTATTTACCTTTTTTCGATACATGTTTTTGATCCCCTCTGTTTTACGTATCCTTTTGCCTTCCTTCAAAGTAATTACACGGTAGGTATAGTGTCCGGCTAAGATCGTGGTTTTTCGAGTGATTTGGTCGGGCTTTCACGAGTGTAAACACTTCTTTATTTTATTGTTTAAAAATGGAAACCGAAAATGTTTAAATGCTACATCTGTGAGGAGGACTCTGATTATGCATATGCAATAATTGATAATACAGCAACTAAACACCATGAGAACTATCCTTCAATAAAAGAAAAGTGCCTTAAACATTGACAATATGGATCATCAGGCATATAAACTATTCATTTCATTGTTGATTATCAAGGACATTTTTTCCTAATTTATTTTCAATGGCAATAAAAATGGGATGGATTAAGTGTGTGTTTTTTTTAAAACAAATATAAATAGATTTGTTTTAGGGGGTTAGCCCTATTTTAGCCGAATATCTTTTATAACATAACATTTTTTCGATTCTTCACTGCTGTCTTTTAAGTTTCTTACTCCTTTTTTTCTAATCTCCGGGGTTCACCACAAGAAATATTTTTAACTGTAAAATCAAAAGTAATATAAAATGAAGTTAAAATGAAGTCCTGCACTATGTTCTAAACACCGTTTTGTAAAGCATCAAGTAGTTTCTAAATCCAAAAAAATTTGGAAAAATCAAATCTGCATTGTAGAATGGTAGTTACTTACAGATCCGAAATCATGCATGTTGTTCTAGTACAAGAATAATAGACCTACGTTCCCTGGATGATGCAACATTAATCAGATAGACTTGAACAAAATCCCTATTCTAATTTAAATGTGTTGCATCAACCACTTTCTATTTTCAATAATTGTCTATGTTCCCTAAATTGTAGGTTACTAAAAGAACAGAACCAGTTCTGGTACAATCCCTATTCTGATTGTGATTCATTATTCTACTTTTCATAGCAAAATCTTGGTCTACGCTCCCTTAATGGAGAGATATGAAATTATAAGATATGGGAAAGTTCCCTATTCCAATTGGTATTTATTCCACCAAATAGGTATTTAGTGACAATAATGGTCTACGCTCCCAAAAACGACATTATCAACATTACAATAATCAGATCTGGTCAAAATACCTATTCTGATTGAAATATAGTGTTGTGTTTACTCCGTCTCGTGAAAACAATCAACTATTCCAAACTTTCTACTTGACTCTTTTCGTAGATTCTAAACAGCTAAAACCGGTCTGCGTAGAAGAAGAATTTTAACATCCGTTTCTCTTTCAAGACGGAGTAATCATGCAACATGTCCGATTTTGACAGGAAAGGACTACCTTTCCTCGCACCAGACAAACTGTTTGGAAATGGCGTTTACACAAAAGTTGATTTATAGGTTGTCGTTGTAACAGACTCATAACGCGCATATCTCAAACTATTGCGTTTGGTAAACAATAGTTCAATCAAATTAATCGTAAAAAAAATTTCAAATACAAATAGTATTTTTATTGAACATATGGATTGTCAACAGTAGACTGTTAAAAATCATTATCGATGAGAAACATGAGTACACTTGAACGCAAAAATTAAACAAGAGGCTCTCAAGAGCCTGAATCGCTCACCTGAATTTTTTTGGTTTAATCTCTCATCAATGATTATTTTGGCTTTTCAATTTATTTAAATGTTCTTTGAATCGTCCTATTTTCTTCAAAAGCAAAAAAAAAATCATTTTCTCCTATGTTCTATTTTAGCCATAGGAGCTATGTTTCTTGACATACAAGGAAATGAAATATAAAATTTATACTAGATACTCTGAAACTCATTTAGCCTAAGTTTAGCTGCAGTTTCAAAGGAGAAGATTTTTTAAAGTAAGTCAACATGATGAACAAATTGTGAAAAAGGTCTTTAAAGGGCAATAACTCCTTAAGAGGTTAATTGACAATTTTGGTCAAATTGACTTAATTGTAGATCTTACTTTGCTTAACATTTTTGCTTTTAACAGTTTAATTGTATCTATAATAATATTCAAGATAATGACCAAAAACTGCAAAATTTCCTTTAAATTACCAATTAAGTGGCAGCAACCCAACAATGGGTTGTTTGATTCATCTGAAAATTTCAGGGCTGATAGATCTTGACCTAATGAACATTTTTACTCCATGTCAGATTCACTCTAAATGCTTTCGTTTTTGAGATATAAGCCAAAAACTGCATTTGACCCCTATGTTCTATTTTAAGTAACGGCGGCCATGTTTTTGACGGATCAAAAATCGAAGCACATACTTTGTGCAGGATAATCTAAGGAACAATCATGCTAAGTTTCAACCAAATCCATTCAGTAGTTTCAGAGGAGAAGATTTTTTAAAGTTAGCAAATATGATGAACAAATTGTGAAAAATTGTCATTAAAGGACAATAACCCCTTAAGGGGTCAATTGACAATTTTGGTCATATTAACTTATTTGTAGATCTTACTTTGCTGATCATTTTTGCTGTTTACAGTTTATCTTTATCTATAATAATATTCAAGATAATGACCAAAAACTGCAAAATTTCCTTAAAATTACCAATTAAGTGGCAGCAACCCAACAATGGTTTGTTTGATTCATCTGAAAATTTCAGGGCTGATAGATCTTGATCTAATGAACATTTTTACTCCATGTCAGATTTGCTCTAAATGCTTTCGTTTTTGAGATATAAGCCAAAAACTGCATTTGACCCCTATGTTCTATTTTAAGTAACGGCGGCCATGTTTTTTGACGGATCAAAAATCGAAGCGCACACTTTGTGCAGGATATACTAAGGAACAATCATGCTAAGTTTCATCCAAATCCATTCAGTAGTTTCAGAGGAGAAGATTTTTTAAAGTTAGCAAATATGATGAACAAATTGTGAAAAATTGTCATTAAAGGACAATAACCCATTAAGGGGTCAATTGACAATTTTGGTCATATTAACTTATTTGTAGATCTTACTTTGCTGATCATTTTTGCTGTTTACAGTTTATCTTTATCTATAATAATATTCAAGATAATGACCAAAAACTGCAAAATTTCCTTAAAATTACCAATTAAGTGGCAGCAACCCAACAATGGTTTGTTTGATTCATCTGAAAATTTCAGGGCTGATAGATCTTGATCTAATGAACATTTTTACTCCATGTCAGATTTGCTCTAAATGCTTTCGTTTTTGAGATATAAGCCAAAAACTGCATTTGACCCCTATGTTCTATTTTAAGTAACGGCGGCCATGTTTTTTTACGGATCAAAAATCGAAGCGCACACTTTGTGCAGGATATACTAAGGAACAATCATGCTAAGTTTCATTCAAATCCATTCAGTAGTTTCAGAGGAGAAGATGTTTGAAAAATTGTTAACGACGACAGACGACGACGACGACGACGACGACGTCGACGACGACGGACGCCAAGTGATGAGAAAAGCTCACATGGCCTTTTAGGCCAGGTGAGCTAAAAAGGGAAGTTACTGTATGACGTAGGTGGTTACAATTATGGATGTTATTTTTAATCTACAGGTTAATTGACATGAAAACAAGTTGTGAACGCAATCATATTCTATATAATATGAATGTAATTTCATAGTTAGTATATACACATGAATACTTTATTAACTAATACAGTATACACATGAATACTTTATTAGTTTAATTGTATTTAACCAATTTCATATAAAATTAATTTACTGCTATCTCGAGTATATAATAGTCACATTCATGACTGTTCATATTAATCTGAAAACTAATAAGATTGAGAATGGAAATGAGGAATGTGTCAGAGAGACAACAACCCAACCAAAGTGCAGAAAACAGACCCAGGCCACAAATGTGTCTTAAACACAGCCAACTAAAAATTCCACCCGAGGCGAGCTTAAGCTGGCCTCTAAAAAAATCTGTACTAAATAAGTTAAAATTAACGTCACACTTACTTCAAAACTTATGAATTAACTAAAATTAAAAAAAATATATATACAAGACAAGGCCAGAGGATCCTTACTTGAGACTATTTTCCATTGTCCACGGGTTTTTAAACAAATGTTCCGGGTTTTCCAAGAAAATTGCGGTGGGGTTAAACATGAGTTGTGAGGTCTCAACCCTTCCCATATAACTCAGTAGAACCAAGCAGAATATACAAACACACATCAATACTCACAGTAAAACCCAGATAAAAGAAGTCCAAGTCAACCATGGACAAAAGAAACTAATCAAAACGGCAATGTTGTAAATTGTTAACAAATGACAACTAGCAGTAACTGACATGCCAGCTCACTATACCTCCAGTTAGTAAAATTATTAGAAAACAAACGACGTATATCATGTCCTTGTAGTTCATTAACAATGCAGTATTTTCCATTGTCCACGGTTTTTTTCGAGAGCAACATTTAAAAAGGAGGAATGAAAGATACCAGAGGGTCAGTTAAACTCATAAATCGAAAATAAACTGACAACCCCATGGCTAAAAATGAAAAAAGACAAACAGAAAAACAATAGTACACATGACACAACATAGAAAACTAAAGAATAAACAACACGAACCCTACCAAAAACGCCCGGGTTTTTAAATAAATGTTCCGGGTTGGGCTTAAAAACTACCAGTTTCTAGTTTTTGACTGTATAAATTTAGCGAATAGCAAAATTCTATATTCTTTATAAAAAGTAAAATCACAAAAATACTGAACTCCGCGGAAAGTTCAATCGTAAAGTCCCTAATCAAATGTCAAAACACGTCAAAAGAATAGACAACAACTGTCATATTCCTGACTTGGTTCAGGCATTTTCAAATGTGAAAAATGGTGGATTGAACCTGGTTTTAAAGCGCTAAACCTCTCACATATATGACATTCGCATCAAATTCCGTTATATTTACAACTATGCGTGAACAAAACAGACATAATAAACAAAAGTCAAAATATGGGTACAGCTGTCATCACTGTGATACAATCTCAAAACAATAATTCACAAACAGGCACAACAGCATCTATCAAATTAAAAAAAACACATTCATTGCTTCGCGTTCTGACGCCAGAAAATCTAAAGGTCACTGAGGAAAAAACATTGTCGTTCAATGTTTATTCAAAACAATTATAATTGGACATTGGGAATGGTTGCATACAGTGTTAAAAAATCATAAGTTATGCAAGAATTCATTTCGGAAATAAACCGAGATTTAAAATTGTCCAGAAGTTCTTAAGAATTTTTAAGAAGACAATAACAATCAAAACCAAGGAGTAAACAAAGACTCAAAAAACCAAAGGACATTTACATCAACAGTTATAAATAATAAATAAGAAACAACACGAACTCCATTAAAAACTGGGAGTGAAATCAGGTGCTCCGGAAGGGTAAGCATTTCCTGCACCGTATACGGCACCCGTCGTGTTATTTCTTTGTTCAGTTCGGTAATGATGGAAGAAACCACATATGGTTAATACCATAACGCGAGTTAACTGATTTTGTCGTTTGTCGTTCAAAGTATTTTCAAATTTATAATAGAACAATAACATAATGACGGGATCCAGTACAGAGCCACGTTATAAGAACCTAATCAGTCTTATATACAAAAGTAACAAAACATTACTATGTTGATCAAATTGAACACATTTCAAGTTTTGCTTTCAACCGATCCTCATAGTCAGTTTCTAGATAAAAAGACCTAATTGTATGGCAAAATCAAAAGCTCAGACACATCAAACGAATGGATAAAAACTGTCATATTCCTGACTTCGTACAAGCATTTCCTAATGGTGGATCGAGCCTGGTTTCAAAGCGCTAAACCTCCCATTTATATGACAGTCGCATCAAATTCCAATATATTGACAATGATGTGTGAAAAAACAAACACAATAGGAAAATATGCCACAAATAGGGGTAAAACAGCAACACAAACCCTAATCAGAATTAGGGGTGATCTCTGGTGCTCCGGAAGGGTAAGCAGATCCTGCTCCACATGTTGTACCCGTCGTGTTGCTTATGTTATTAAAAACCCGGTAAACAGTCTAATTCTGCAGGTCAAATTCGTGAATTTTCATGCCATATGGGAGATTAAAATGTCTACCACCATTTTGTACCATATAATAGATTATAATGTTCACCTTTTCGTACCATTGTATGACATTATTTGACATGCATTTATAATTCAGTACTGACATTTTAAAGTTTTCCTATATTTAATTGCCTACCATTTAATAGAATGTGCATTCTAGAAATTGATTGATGGAGATGAGAAAAGATCCCGAACTTCATTAAACTGTTTTCTTTTTCATGAATCAATGCTTATCCATTGTATCTATTGCTTAAACTTTTGTGTTGATGTCTTTTCAAAATTAAAGCCTTTTTTATTAAAAGGTATTGTAAGTGAATATGAATAACCATGTTATCATGTTCAACGATGCATTTCTAAATCAAAGTTCACAATAAATTAGTTAGGAGAAATACAAATACAACGAGAAATACAATTACAACGAGAAATACAATACAACGAGAAATACAAATACAACGAGAAATACAAATACAACATAACCCGTTCGTCTTCACATTGTTATGCATCTGTATATTATCCTTAATTTACAAAATAAGACCTCCGGTCTTTTGATTTGATGCTTAAGTATATTACCAAAAATTCTAGCAAGAACCCGAATTATTGAGAAATCACAATTTACTTGCATAGGTTTTTGCAATTCAATATTTGTAAATGATATGAAGTAAAACTGATAAATAATACTATATAAATATAAATAAAAATAGATAAATTGAATGTTCTCTCCAAATACCTGAATTGGCCAATAATAATCCAAAAATAAACGGGGAAACAAGCTATAACAAAACTATCCACAATAACAAACATAATAAGAAAAATGGAAAAACTAAAGAAAAGAAAAATCAGAAAGAAAAAATGGTGCAAGCTGTACAGTTGGTGAAGGATAAAAACATTCCATCATCTAGGTAACCAGTGTCTTGAAAGCTTCAATAGTGAGAGCTTTCACTGTCGATTCCGGTAATTATTCCAGGCTACTACTGTTCTAGGAAAGAACGAGAATTTGTAGTAGTCATGTTTTGGGCTGAAGATGGTGTATGCCATGGTATTGTAGTGTATAGATGTTATGTTTAATTAAATCAGGAAAGTATCTGTTGGAAATGCTACCAGTCCATTTACAATTTTGTAAAATAAGCATAATCTGATGTTCACTCTTCGTTGGTAAAGAAGTATCCAGTTTAGCTTGCTTATCATGCTTGTGACACTCAATTCGTACTGTAGTCGTTGAAAATATAGCGAGCTGCTCTTCTTTGAAGCCACTCTATTGTGTCTATATTTTCTTGCGTATATTCGAATCATAAATGACAAGTCTTTACCTTTCACTTGAATCTTCAACTTATTGATCTTAACCATGTTAACCTGATGCCTACCGACTTAAACTACAAGTATACGATTGCCTACTGTGTATACATAAAGGTACAAGGCCTGTGCGTCCGTTGTGCCGATGTGCATTCTATGTTCATTAATGTATATAATACAACTATAAATTGAAAACAACTTTCAGACCTATTATTGCGTTGGATAAAAGTCACAATTTTAATACGTGTGCATGCAAAACAAATTTCATTGTATACAGCAAAACAACATTTTCCAAAAGACTGCCATTGACGATTGCCAAATAAATTGATCACAAGATGGATTTTGATATTAGTTTATTACCAAACAGAAAACAATAAACGTGCGGCAATGATATTATATCACAATCATGAGGTGCATAAATTAGTACACCATATCTTGATTTCGACAATTAATGTCTCTTCGGTGATGTTGGGAATCAGAACGGTATTTGGAAGGCCATATAATTTACCCAATTTAAGATAGACTCTTGACTTTTAAAGAGTCAAGATAGGATAAAGGGATTATATAAACCGGAGGGAAAATATAATACAAGCCCAAACGAAAAAATATAAACAAATCTAAATTAAAAACAACGTTCAAACCAATGATTGCGTTGAATAAAACCACGATTTTTAAACGTGTGCATGCAAAACAAATTTCTTGGTAGAGGGGTCTAAATACCGAACCATCAACATTTTCCAAAAGACCAAAAAAGTGAAAAAGTATATTTTAACGAAATGCATTTTACTAACAGGTCGAACAACAGATGTTGTTAAAACCTGCTGACTGCTTTGTAGATTGCAAAATAAACAGATCACCAGATGTACCTTAATGGATCTTAAATATTAAATCAATATCAAACAGAAAACAGTAAACTTGCTGAAAAGATGGTATAAAATAGACATCTAAATTACAAACCATTGATAAACGAGAGGTTTCGTGGATGCGTGGGTGTCATTCACACGTATACAATGTCAATTAGGGGTTCGATTTCCAGTTATTGCATATAAAAATTACAATAAAAGGATGGTAGGTTTTTAAATTGAACCATTAGTGAACATAAATAAGTAAATTAGCTTATTCAAACATAATGAAATTAGGCAAACAAAGGGAAAAAATGAATATAATTCGGTGAGCTCGTTTCAGCGGCAGATTCAGGGAGCGTTGATTCTAGAAAAATAATCCACGGTAAATGAATATACTGACGTCACGTTTAATGTCTAGCTAGTTTAAATTCCCACGTACATGTATATGAGAACTGTTGATAGTTCCGGTACATTGACAAAATTGGTCGAGAGTGTTAATGAAAGAAACATTAGTAGGGATGGCAACGAGTACTCAAGTACTCGGGTACTCGATCGGAAGGCCGAGTACTCGAGTACAATTTTACTACTCGGATATTCGTTTGCCTTTTATAAATCTTAAGATATTCTCCTCACATTTCCCTCACTTTAGTTCCGTTGAAAATTCCTTTCATAATACTAATTAAAATCTATTAACAACTTGAATACGTTTTTCCTGAGACTACTATGTGTTATAGTAGTTATAGCAACGTTCGATCTTTTCTAGGAAACGTTTTCACGTGCAGGACTTGTAACAAAAATATGAAAGTCAAAAAGTCTTTCATCTTTAAGTTCTGGATCAGATCATATTTATAAACAAGACCAAAATCAGGTTGTGGACCAGATCATATTTCTAAACAAGACCAAAATCAAAATGCATTGCGGTGAACCCTACGCAACTGAGACATTTGTAACGGTGTTTGTACACGGATCAACACTTTCATGGATTAACTGCTCATTACACGCCGTAAACTTTATTAATTCTATGTTTACCTCATTGGTATGCTATGTACATTTAAATTAATGTAATTACTCTTTATTTGAAACTTAACTATTGTTCAATTTACACTTCTAAGAGAGGCAAAAGATACAAGAGCGAAATTCATACCCATAAGTCGAAAATAAATTGACAACGCCATGGCTAGAAAGGAAAAAGACAAACCGGCAAACATTAGTACAAACAAGAATGTGTCCCCAGTACATGGATACCCCATCAGCACTATCATATTCTATGTTCAGTGGACCGTGAAAATGAGGAAAATCTCTAATTTGGCATTAAAACTAGAAAGATCATATCAAAGAAAACATGTGTACTAAGTTTCAAGATGATTGGACTTCAACTTCATCAAAAAATAACCTCGACCAAAATATTTAACCTGAAGCGGGACAGACGGACGAACGGGACGGACGGCTGGACGGAAGGACGAACGCACAGACCAGAAAACAGAATGCCCATAAATAAGGCATAAAAATTAAACACAGAATACCAGAGACTGAGCAACACGAACGAGCACAAGTAATTTGAAGTCCAATATTTTTGCTGACAGTTTAAAGTCGAAATATAAATAATACCAACTCCACAAGAACAGATATACAGATTGTCTACCATGAAAGACTTTTATAAGCAAATATTTATGGTTTTATTTGCTTCTAATGTGGTTCATGACACTTTCACAAAAAAATAGCTGTTATGATAGGTTATTTGTAGAAACATCGGTCTGTAATTCATTTTCTAATTGACACAAAAAAGGAGGACCGATACACACCACAGATCGATGATCAAGTTATGTTTTTAATCATACAGTTTGAGTTCTGTAATAATACATGTATCTTTCGTTAAGACATCAAGCGAAGTCAATATTATTATTTAGTTTACTGCCGCATCCCACCAAAAATCTTAACTTTTCAATAGACGTTTTTATTAGCTAGTTTTTATATATTAGATGCATCCGAGTATTCGAGTACTCGCAAGTACCATGACCAAATATTCAAGTATTAAATTTCAACGGTCATTATCAGACGGAAACAACGCCCCACCGGTCATTATCATGTAAAAGTTCGTTAACGACCGGTTTTTTGGTCCGTTTTGATAGGTTAATGACCAATGGAATTTATTACTGAAGATTAATGAATGTCATGTGACCCCTTTTAATCCAATAAGAGAATCTTATTTTCAACCGTTATGAAATAAAGGTATCTAATAATACATTTCTAGTTCATTAATTATTTCTCTTGTAGTGAATAACTAAATTGTTTCCTATCCTTATTCGCATATCCTTACAATTTGATTTCCAACTTTAATATAAGGATCTCTAAGTAATCAACGAGTTATCTGCAGATGGTAATTTATCATAATGATAATCATAGCAGTATCGCCACTGATATGGTTTGAATTCAGATTAAATAGTGCTAATGATTCCATATTACCTGTGATTAATTTTAAGTCATGAAGACTAATGGTAACTTATAAAATTAAAGGCAGATCTTGAGAAATTATAACCGTACCTAAGGAGGTTTAAAGTATACATGGTATGTTGATGCATGCACCATAGATTACGGATAGTATCATAATCAGAAATTTCTTTTAGACTAGAAAAAATATAGAATACTAGTGTGAATAAATTCAATCGACTGTTTAAACTGTATCATGAATGTAACAAGTGATGCGCCTTTGGTGAATACTTCTCTAAACTATACATTTGCTAAAATGAATTGTGGGATTGGTGTAATGTCGACAGTACTAAATTGTGTAGTGCTTGTAGGATTTTTAGCAGCAAAACAACTAAGAGAAAATCCATTTTATAGACTATTTATACCGTTAATTGTAGTTAATCTAATAGGATCGACCTGTGTAACTGGATATACTATTGTAATTTTAACATATTCCGAAAAAATCAGATATGTTTGTTTTATTGTTTTTTCCGTTGGAATGTATATGACGGTATTATCGTTTGTGCAGACCGCCGTTCTGTCTTTTGATCGTTACCAATCATCGTTACCATTGTCTACATCCGTTATAATGAAGAGACGAAAGACACTTGGTTCCACTGCCGCTATTGTTTGGCTTATATTGATAGTGTGTATGGTAATTATAACTGGCACATCAATAGGCGAGGGAGACTGTTATGCCCTGGAATCATTTCATTCTCGGCCGGAAATTAATGCTTTTGGTTCGTCCATATTTTTTGTCACACTCATTATTGATACACTGTTTTGCATATTAACTTTTCGTAATATAAGGACGCAATTTAAATCAGTCGGGATACATGTTATTTCTGTAAAGCCATTCAACACCAAAGAAGCTCAAATCAGTAACAGTATGTTCCCAACACCTGCTATGCAGTATAAAATGAAAAGTAAACGTCGTGCTCTATATGTTATTTTATTCCTGATCTTAACTCATACAGTGACATCTTTGTTAAGGATTTTAATACTGCTATCCATTGGAAATGATCTTTCGATCTTAAACCGCGTGAGGGATGTTTTTCTTGTTTTGCAGAGCATTACGTACATATTAGACTCCGTGTTTTGCATCATATCAATACGGCCTCTGAGAGAGATTTTTATATGTTAAACAGTTTGAGTATCGATAATGAAGCGGAAGGGAAGCCATAATTTTTCATATAACGTCAGATTTATTAACTTTTATGGATTAAACTTTTACATAATTAAGACAGTTACAGGGGAATGAATGATTCATGAATTCTAAAAGAAGAGCACTTATACTGTTTTTAGTCTGGCGCAAACGTAAACAGGAAAAGTGGAACATATGGAACTGAATCTGTTAAAATGTAAAACCAACTGGTCTTACATCAAAGAAATTGAAAAACATATAAAAGTTTAAAAAAATGTTTGGGATAAAACCGTTCTTCAACTAAACATATTTGAAACATTCAGAAATAAGAATATCATTTTATTAACCACGACCTCGTTTCAGTTTTTGGTGTATAAGAAGATAGTAATATAATTTTTTGATATCCAATATAACATTTTTTGTTTCCATTTGTAAAAACTATATGATTTAATATGCATGTAGTTAAGACATTATATGAAGTTTCGATTGTTGTATTGTATTGTAGGATGTTTACCATTTCTGGTTTATAGTAAAAAAAAAATAGCTGCATGGTCAAATAACCTTGTGAGTTTTCACATGTGGCACCCGTTGTGTTGCTTATGAGATAACAAATCCTGTAAATAGTCTAATTCGGCAGGTAACATTCATGACAGGGAAGGAAATTGTAGTTATGACGTAAGGAACATATCCGATATCATTCGTGAAACGGTTTTTCCATAACGGTCAACCAACTCGTTATGGCGTCCGTAAAATTTACGAAGGGATGATTTCAACTTCATCATTTGGAACTCTTGGTTTAATAGCTTCCTTGTGAGTAGCAACCCTCTTTCAAGAAAATCATGGCACGGGAATGTCGTATCAATTGGGAGATATATACCCCGTATGCAGGTGCTGCTGGAATGTTGCTACTTAGAAAGGAAAGTTTACAATTGGAAAACTGAAATCATCTCTTTTTTCGTAAAGTTTTGTTTTTTCAACCGACCCTCATTGTCAATTTCTAGATGTTATTCAAGATATGAGGACGACTTAACTGTATCTGTAGTATCCTCTATCTCTAGTTCGATGGGATACATTTATGTAGATGGGTTCCACATAGTCACCAAATTTTGAATTATTTAGTGAAAGAACATCATCTATATAGCGGAAAGGAGAGTAAAAGGTTATCTCTAACTTTTTATCTTTCTTCCTCAGAAGTTTCTGCATGAAGTCAGCCTCATAATAATAAAGAAACAAGTCGGCAAGTAGAGAATAAACTGACAATGCAATGGCTGAAAAATTCCCAACAGACAAACAATCATAATAACAAAACACAACATATAAAACTGAAGACTAAGCAACACGAACCTTATCAAAAAGTAGAGGTGATCTGAGTTACTCCAGAAGGTTAAGCAGATTATGCTCCATATGTAGAACCCGTTGTGTTACTCATTGTAGTACAAACCCGGTTATAAGTATAATTCGGAAGACAAATTTGTTTTTGTCCCTCCGTGTTTTTAATTTTTATAGGTGTATGGTATAGTATACGTAGCAAGGTGAAACAATTACACGTCGAAACAAGTAAAAGACGTTGTTTCCATTAAGTTGTTTGTAATAATCATCCAAATTTATAAGTCAAATATTTATGATATTGCGCTTTAATACACTTGCACATCGAAATGCCAGAGATCCGTATAACGTTGTGGTATACAGTATGAATGCTTACATAATCATATGACATAAACATTATGTTGTGCCAAAACCAAAAATGCTATTCATGAATGTCGATAGCAATTAAAAAATCATAGTGTTTGTTTTTAGAAACAAACAAAAACATTGACACATGGTTAAGGAACACCATATTTTTCATTTGCAATTTGTTGTGTGCTCTTTCAAAACTGTTTTTTTTTTTAATTTAAAGAAGTTAAGCAACTCTGCATATTTACTGCATGAATTTGTACTGTTAGTCTTTTTTTGTCACCGATAATACCACTGTGACACTTTTTAATCTTATCTAATATTTGGTGTAGAAAATATCTTTGAAAATACTATACGAACAAACTAAGTACTGTTGACAGATTTTATTTTTTTATGTGAAAAATCGACGTATAAGAAAATGCATTTATACCTCGTCTTGCAAAAACGAAACGAGAATATATAGAAAACTAAGTCAAGTGATTTTTCTTTTTCATATTTCATATGTAAAATAAATAAAGGCAAGAGTAGTATAACACTGTTCGAAATTTGTATTAATTATCTTTGGGTCCAAATGAATAAATCAAGGAAGGTTCTTGTTCGAATGTAGATAAGCTAGAGAAATTTAAAATTGCTTAAACATGTTAAACCAATTATTTTCGTCATAAGTTGCAGTTCGTTCGTCATAATATAAATGTATATATCGTACAAGGAGAAAAAAGGTAAATCCTGGTTGTTTTTATTTTTATTTTTGTGTATTCATTCATTAAGCTTTTTCTTTGAATAAAAATAAGTAGTTCGTCTTATATTTTTAGATCACGTAGCACGAGGAGACAGTGTAATCATTTGTCATCATTTGGCATCCGTCGTACAATACTATCTCATCTGAAACTTGTCATCATTTGGCATCCGTCGTACAATACTATCTCATCTGAAACTTGTCATCATTTGGCATCCGTCGTACAATACTATCTCATCTGAAACTTGTCATCATTTGGCATCCGTCGTACAATACTATCTCATCTGAAACTTGTCATCATTTGGCATCCGTCGTACAATATTATCTCATCTGAAACTTGTCATCATTTGGCATCCGTCGTACAATACTATCTCATCTGAAACTTGTCATCATTTGGCATCCGTCGTACAATATTATCTCATCTGAAACTTGTCATCATTTGGCATCCGTCGTACAATATTATCTCATTTGAAACGATTTTGCAAAATTCAACCAAACCTTGCCACAATCATCATTTGGGCATCTGATATACAAATGTATCCGATGACATCGCCTGACAACTAAGATGGTCGATATGTCTGAAAATAAAACAAGGAAGTAAAATGCAAGATTTGAAAACCCGTAAAAACAGAAAAAAAATCTGATAAACCAGAACATTTTATGTTTGAGGTTTACCTATCTAAAAAAAACGCTTCCGGTTTCTGATCGCGCCATATCATAAAACGGGAGCAATGAAAGGTCTGTTTTAGTTACCTCGGAGGTCTACCTATTGTTTATTTACGTCAAAACAGTCCGAGGACTTATTACAGGTGTCATAGCCCTTAAGGGCATACGATACAGTTTTGAACCTGTATTTACAAGTTGCTAAAAATTTGCATATAGGCTATTTTTTACCTGATTAAATCAAATATGTAATAAAAAATATACCTTCATGTGTTACTTTTTGAGTAAAATGAGGTCGAAATTTTGTATATTTGCTCAAAATTCAGATTTGTGTCCATATTTTCTTTTTCGAAAGAAAGACATAACTTTTTTGTTTAAAAAGATAAACACAAATTGTTTTTTGTTAAATAATCGGTAATTTCTGTATTTTATAAGTATCATTACAAATTATGCAATTTTTATTCAGAAATAACTCATATTTATCAAATGTTCATGAATAGAGGAAAAAACGTCATTTTTTGCTGCATGTTTATCAAAATTAAAAAAATTGCGCTATTTACAGTTTTATAAAATTTGGGTCACATAATCTCCTTGCAAAATAAAACAAATTGCTATTTTAAAAAATAGGGGTCCATGAACTCGTTTTCAAATTAAATCAGTTTGAATGATACAAATCAGTTGAAAAATGCATCTTTTCCCGATATGTCATAGTTTGACGTCGCGAAAAAAACATTTTACGTTAGCAACGTCATTACCTCCCCTGTAACTGTATCGTATGCCCTTAAATGACCAATTGTACATTATTTTAAAGTTTACTTATACTGAAGGACTTACAAAATGCAACACACGTTCATGGTTGATCCTCATAGAACTACGTCATGCTTACTATACTTCCTATTGAGGTTATTGGACATACCGGATTATTAAATTGTCTGAAAACAGCACGTTAAGGGCATACGATACAGTTATGATTCCATATTGAAATTCTGATGAAAATTTGCAAGTAGGGTATTTTTTACCTGCTTAGATCAAATATGTTAAAAATAATATACCTTCATGTGTACATTTTGAGTTAAATGAGGTCGAAATTTCAGATATTTGCTCAAAATTGTGATTTGTGGACGTATTTTTCCTTCCGACAAAAAAAACATAGTGTTTTTTTCTTTAACAGATATACAAACACTAGCTGTTTTTTGTTAAATTATTTATAATTTCTCTAATATATAAGTATCCAATAAATTTATGATTTTTTTTTAAAATAACTAAAATTTATCAAATGTTCATGAATGTAAAAAAAAAATCATTCTTTGCTGTATTTTTATCAAATTTAAAAAAAAAATGCATTTCTGACTTTATCATGAAAATTGGTACAAATAATCTTCATACATAATCAAACCGAATGTCATTTTAAAAAACTAAGTTCCATGAACTAGTTCAAAAGTTTAATCAGTTTGAATGATAAAAATCAGTCGAAAAATGCATCTTTTCCCAATATTTCACAGTTTGACGTCATTAATTATATCGTATGCCCTTAAGGTAGATAGGTTGTCTTCCTCCATCTTGGATTTTAGAATACCAGAAAACATCGGTCTAGATCTTTGATAGAATGTGCTAATTTTGAGAGTAAAATTTAATTCATGTGAAAGAATTTTCATTTCAATATAGAATATAGATATGTTTTATCATATCTTTGGTTGGTTTTTAAAAAAAAAAACAGACACTTTTGCTTGATTCAATTTTTTTCAAACTTTGCAATATAAGGGGAGGCAACTCAAATGTAAGGGCAGATTATTCAGATAAATGTACTTTTACAATATAATGTGTTAGGACTTTCTCTATTTTATTATGCAGCAAGAAAACAGGTCCGGTGACCGCATATTTCTTTTTCTTATCTGAAAGCATACTATTAAAGCGATCTTCTCCTATTTTATCTCAAAATTCTATGGTACAGTTTTCGTTTTATGGCAGGAAATCTACCTTAACGTATTCCTGCCTGCAAAATTCGTATGAACTTATTCAGATTTTCAACGCTTAGTCACGGCAGTATGGTGTTTCATCATTTTTAATCATTAATGTGTGGGTATGGATTGAAAGAATTGTTGCACGGAAATAAGATCCTTAGAAAAATCATGTATGGGTTTCAAATTTTCGCCATATGAATTCGTGCGAAATCGTTAGATGTCTCCTCTTTCAGAGTCCTTGTTAAATTTTTTTTTGCGTTTGTACTTGATATGATAAAAGCAAGTATTGTAACAGGCAAAAAGAAACTTGAGACTTGTCTACAAATTAGTCGCAGAGAAAAATCATTAGTCTACTTGAAATACGATTGATTACTCTGTTATGACGATGTTATCCGATATAAAAAAAAAATCTATTTTTTGTCTTTTTTGACTATCATCTTAAATTTCATTGAAAATAGTATAAGCAACCCTTGTGACTTAACTGTACACACAACACGCCCACTCTCGTAATGTAAAGAGATTAAATCTAGCTTAATCAAACATGTGTACTACACAAAATCAAACAAAAGTTAAATGCAAACAAAAAAAAATAATATACAATAAAAAAAACACTAAGCATAGGATAGTAATATATATAAAAAAAACTAACTAAAAGAATAAAAATGAAAATTGAAAAGTTATTTACAAAAATGAAAATATTGAATCAAAAGAACTTTCAAAAATTTATTTGGATGAAGGGATTTTGTTATGCATTTCTTTAACATATTCCTGGCATTCTGGTGTCAAGTCCTCAAATTCCACCCACGAATTTTCAACGGAATCATACCCTAACCATTTAACTCTGTAAGTCCATTTCTTTCCAACTTTCTTCTTTTTTATGATTTTTTCTATTGAGAAGACGTTATTGTCTTTATGGTTATTAATATTGTCTTGTATTATTTTAATTTTAGTTTCTTGTGTACAATTTGGTATGGCGTTCATTATCACTGAACTAGTATATATTTGTTTAGGGGCCAGCTGAAGGACGCCTCCGGGTGCGGGAATTTCTCGCTACATTGAAGACCTGTTGGTGAACTTCTGCTGTTGTTTTTTTATTTGGTCGGGTTGTTGTCTCTTTGACACATTCCCTATTTCCATTCTCAATTTTATCTTGAACATTTTCATTTATTGGAACTTGACTCGGTTGAACGTCCGGTTCTACTTGTTCGAAATTGTCACCAGGAATGTCATTTTCGTGTATTTCCAACGGTTCTAGTTCGTTTGGTGGTGGTTTTGGATCACGAGGTCCAAACGAAACCAGGTTTTATCCTGTCGACGTGTACTCTAGTCTTAAGTAGTTTACCGTCACACTTTCTTCTCAGTCGGACGTGTATTTTGGACAATCTTTCCACAATATAAAAAGGCCCCGTCCAAGGGCGTCGTAGCTTCCTACTCAAATTTGGAGTTGTAGCTGGCGTATACAAATAAACAATGTCACCGACACTAAAGTTCGATTTTTCACGGTTTCTATTCGCTTTGTTTAACATCTCAGTTTTGTGCTCTTGAAGATTTTCACGTGCTACAGCTTTGGCTTTTTCAATGTTTTCTAAAGTTTGCACTATGTATTCTCTCGCAGTAACGTTTACCTCCATGTTTGGTAAATGCGTATCTAAAAACGATTTCGGGTGACGACCATTTACTAAGAAAAACGGAGAATAGTCTGTTGAATCTATTGACGGCGAAGTATTATATGCAAATTGTATGAAAGGTATATATCTGTCCCAGTCGGAATTGTCTTCAATATACTTTGACAACATATCTTTTATTGTCGACATCATTCGTTCACTTTGTCCATTACACTGCGGTCTATAACTTGTGGTTTGAGTCTTTTTAATGTCCAGTAATTTACATGTCTCTTTACCAATATTAGACAAATAGTTCACACCTCTATTTGAGTGTAAAAATAATGGTGTTCCATGTCTACACACTACGTTGTGTAAAAACGCTGTAGCAATAGTTGCTGCTTTGATGTCACTTAACGGTATTAGTTCTACATATTTTGTAAGATAACAAATGAACACCAATACATACTGGTTCTTTGATTTTCCAGAGTTTGATACCGGTCCTAATATATCTGTACTGACACGTTCAAACGGCTGTGAAGCTATTGGCATAGATGAAATTGGCGATTTTGTTGGCTTTTGAGGTCTCTTGCGCTGACTACATAATTCACAAGATTTAACCCAGTCCGCAACATCAGATCCAATTGAAGGCCAGAAAAACGATCGTTGAGTTCTTTGTATTGTTCTGTTTATTCCTAAATGACCTGATAAAAGTCCATCATGTGTCTCTTTCAATACAACAGGTACTAATTTACGCGGTATCGCGATTTAAATTGTTACTTCAGTGTCTTTACAATGTCTCTTATATTTCTTGTTGATATGGTAAAGTATTCCGTCATTGATGAAGTAGAATGGTTGCAGAGTTAATATATTTCTTCGCCACTTAGCATTTTCGGGAAGTTCGCCGGATTCAAGAAATGTAATTATGTTCTTAAAATGTGTGTCCTTTCTCTGTTCAACTTTCAGTTGCGTCATAAGGAACATATTCACACTTTCCTTAGTAGTATTGTCAATTTCGATATTGTCATTATCCGTAATATTACGTACAAACGGGGAATGTTTCTTTACTAGTTTAACGTTATTACCAGTTTTGTCAATTACAGCCCCATACGGCAAAATATCTATTAAGCTGGGGTCACACATTCACGATTTTTACTGCCGTCCTTGACAAGACCATTCCCGATTAAAATTTGTCAAAAGTCTGATCAAGATCCTGTAAATCGTGGATGGAAATTCGATTTGTATCTTTCGCCAGGTAAAATTCGACCGAGTCTGTCACGATTGCGTCCCGATTCTACCGAATGTAATCCGACAGAGATCAGATAGTGACAAGACAGTGAACCGACGCTGACGGAAGTTATCCGTTCGAAAACTGTCGGCATAATCGGGATGATCAGGTACTGTCGGAACGTAATCCTATCACGATCCGCTCTATCGTATTGCAAACGGCTTTGTCTGGTCTCAGTCGTATTGTATTCTGTTATTGTCGGGACTTCTCCAGATCATTCCCGTTCCACAGGACACCGTCCCGAATACACAGAACATTGTTAGGAATTCGATCCGATACAGCAGAATCTGTCACGACATAGGCACGATTGTAATCCGACTAGACAAAATCGGCTGAGTTCCCCCGAATGTTACGGGACGCACCTAACTGTCGGGGTGCTTTGCCGAACTATTCGGACCATTCCCGACCAGTAGGAATCTGTTACGAACTATAACGACTGCGTTCAGACAATAATAGGACATTCCAGATAGTTGAGGATACTAATCCGACTTTTTCACTTTTCGTGTTGTATCGCTGTCTGATCTCAAACGGGAGCAATAATCGGCAATGTGTGAACCCCGCATTAACGACTCCATGTCCTGATCAGTGACATTCTCGTATTCACGGCGACTCACTCCGTCCGCATTTCCATGAGTAGTCCCGGGGCGATATAGTATTTCCTATTATAAGACTGTAACAAAGCTATCCATCTAGCAAATTTTCCAGTTGGTTCTTTCAAAGTTAATAGCCACTTTAGTGCTGAATGATCTACATACGCAGTAAATTTTGTAAAACGCAAATAACAGTCAAATTTCTTCACTGCATACACCAACGCTAAACATTCTTTTTCCGTTATTCCGTATTGTTGCTCTTGTTTACTTAACGATCGTCCTGAATAACAAATCACTCTTTCTGTCCCATTTTGTGTTTGACATAGCACCGCTCCGAGAGCAAATGAGCTTGCATCCGTATACAGTTGAAACGGTTCGTCAAAATCTGGATAAGCCAATAAAAGTGGTGAAATTAAAGCTTCTCTTAGTAGTTTAAACGCGTTTTCACACTGTTCAGTCCAAGTAAAATCCACATTCTTCTTGGTAAGCGCATATAAGTGGGATGCGATTTTAGCATAGTCTTTAATAAATTTGCGGTAGTAACCTGATAGTCCAAGAAATGCACGAACGTCCTTGAGACGTTTTGGTATCGGATAGTCTTTGATGGCACTTATTTTATCCGGGTCCGGTAAAATACCGTCACTGCTCACTATATGTCCCAAATATTTAATCTGTCGCTTGGCAAATGTACACTTTTTAGGATGCAGCTTTAAATCTGCATTTTTCAAACGAAGATGAAAGATCATTAAACTGATTAAGAACTGACCATCAAATCTTAGATGTAATTGATTACGCCACAGAAGCTATTCAGGAAATAAAAAATTATATTGAAGTATCAAGTGATGTTCAAAATGCCTACAACGAATTCCAATCTTTAATTAAATGTGAAATGGACAACTAGTTACCTGTTTATAATAGTTCAAGTAAAGTGGGGACAAACGGAAAAAATCACGTGTTAAACCTAATTGGAATGATAGTCTAGCTCGGCAATGGAGTAAAGTTTTTGAAACTGAAAAGAAGTGGTTACGTTACACTGGACCAACATCATTAAAGCTAAAATATATAAAAAAAAAAAAAAAAAAAAGAATACTGTTCCGAAAGAAAAAAAACTTTCGACCGTCTTAACCGAAAATTTAACAGGAAATATCAAGTCAATCAACGCCATATACTTGAAAATAAATTGTGTGAAACCAATCAGAGTGGTTTTAGGAAATCTATTGGTAAATTGGGCATTGCCAACGAGCGTAAACCTTGTATTCCAATGGCAATAGGCTATTTGCCAATTCCCGTAATTGACCCTGTAATTAGAGATCCCTAAAAAAGTTGTCTCCCTTTTGAGGGACATTAATTTTTATTTACAATGGAGAGCTCACAGAAAGAGCAAATCTATCTGTGCGTAATGTGAGTAATTTATAAGGTTTTCAAATTTTTTAATAACATTAATTTGTTGTTTAATAAAATACTATTGACATCAGAAATAATTTTTCGTGAAAAATTAGTTAAACCGCCGATACATCTCTTTCAATTGATCATGCTTTGCATTGGCTAAAGCCAATTTTGTCCGGTATGGAACCAGTCTACGATTGACAAAGGGAAGTAATTTGCTTGAAAAGTGTGTAATAACAGAATCAAATCGGTAATTGGCAAATGGACTATTGTTGATAATACAAACAGAAGCGATGTTATGAATAAGTGGAAGACCGATTTGCATTCATTATTTAAGCGAAAACCCGGAACTTGATTCTGGGAACTCTAAAACTGAAATTGATGTATCTACGCTTAATGCATCTATTTCCAGAGCAAAGGTTCTTGATGCAGTGATACGTGCCAAATCACGGAAAGCTACAGGAATTGATGACATCCCGTCAGAAGTATTAAAGAATGACACACCTATTGACTTGTTACACCAAATTATTATGGGCTGCTTCAATCTAAGCAAAGTTCCAATTCAGTGGAAAAGTGGTATTACAACCCAATTTTAAAACACGGATCCGATGACAATAGTAACCCGCTTAATTACAGGGGAATGACTTTGATTTCGGTGCCTCGTAAAATGTATTGTAACATTTTAAATTATCGTTTAACAAAATGGATTTCTACGTGGCAGAAGCTGTGAGGAGCATATACATTCGCTTTACTCAATCATAAATTGTCGTAAAATATCAAGAAAATCCACGTTTACATGTTTCGCTGACATGAAAAAGCCTTTGATACGGTTGAGCATAGCTTTTTATGGTATAAATTGCAACGTGCAGGAGTTGGGGGAAAGTTTTTATTCGACATTCAGTCACTGTATGATGATATAAACTGTACCGTTCGTGTAAATAATGACCTTACCCAGTGGTTCAACGTTGAAACCGGAGTAAAACAGGGATGTATCCTTTCACCGACATTGTTTTCTCTTTATATAAATGATTTAGCGGACCGCATTAATGCGTTAAACTGTAGAGTGAAGGTTGATGATTTTAATTTGAGTATTTTATTATATGCTGACAACATATCTTTGGTCGCACTCGACGAAAATAGTTTACAACGAATGCTAGATGTTGTGTCGGACTGGTGCGCTACATGGACATTTTCAATAAACATTAACAAAACTAAAATCCGAAATCAATCAATTGCAAGGTCAGATCAGATTTTCAATTGTTCAGGCATTAACCTTAACTTCTGTGAAGCCTACAGATACTTAGGTTTATGGGTGGACGAGTACTTGACATTTAAACAAAAATGTAACGGAACTATCAAAAGCGGCTATAGTCGTGCCCTCGGAGCGTTAATGACAAAGGCGTCTAGGTTAAGTGGAATGACATTTAAGGTTTACACTAAACTGTATACATCAATGGTAGAACCAGTTCTTCTCTACGGTAGTGGTATTTGGGGCACTGAATCGTTTAGGGCCATATCGACAATTCAGAACAGGGCCTGTAAATTCTTTTTGTCCGTCGGCGAACGAACGTCTAATTTAGCGTCACGCGGCAATATGGGCTGGACGTCGTGCTGTACAAAACAGCGAATTAACTACTCTAGACTGTTATGCTCTGATCAACATAGAAACTTTAATAAAATACTAAAACGGACTTCAAGGTATAGAAAAGGCTGTGCTTTCCAAGTGTACAAAACTGTTGATTTGCTAAATGTGAGCGTTTTTGTGTACAATTTATCTATATCTACAAAAACTGTTATATGCATACAATTAGCGAAAAATTAACTGTATTAGATAACACGAAATGGCACGAGGAAGTTTTTAATAATAGACATAACTCACAGAATGGAAACAAATTACGAACTTATAGGCAATACAAAGAAAGTGTGAAAACCGAACAATATGTCCGTCTGAACATTTTAAAAACTAAGCAACGGCTCTGTTTCGCTCTGGTTCACTTCCATTTGCGTGTGAGACGGGAAGATACTCCAGGCCGCCTACTCCCATTGAACACAGAATATGTGTGCTGTGCGATACTAACAGCATTGAAACAGAAACACTTTCTAATGGAATGCTTATTATAAGACGATCTTCAATACAATCTTTTTAATGAATGCTCAAAACTTATTGAAGACTTTCAAGATTTTAATACAAACAGAAAATTTATTGAAATTATGAATTATACCAATATCCAGTATTATTTTTGCAAATGTTAACATAAATTTTATTTGCGTAGAAAATTATTTTTACAGTAATATTTTCCTATAATCAATTTTTAAAGCATTTATTTATAAGATGTTTACCCAATTTTATAGTATTTCATATTTCATAGTTAATATATATCTTTTTTAACCTAAGAATTATTTATATTTTAAGTGACTTGTCCCATTTTAAATATAACTTTTATGAAATTATTTACAAGTTTAAATGGTATGTTTTGTATATATTTTGGTTTTTTAAGCCTTGGTCACACCTTACCGGATAGCACGAACGGACGCCTAACGGATGAAAATAAAAGTTGTCCGTTGATGTACTGACCAAATAAAACGGACGCGTAACGAATGCATAACGCATCCAACGGACAAGTACCGCATAAAACGGACACCTGCCGGAAGCGTACCAGATAAAACGGATGAACAAGATGTACGGAAAAATTAAAGGCGACAATAATAATACATGTAAATCGCATAAATATTAAAAATGTGTAACTGGTTTTGGTTTGTTCTTCAAAATGCCACCAAAATGCCCTGAATAAGAGCTCCTTGATTGTGAAGACGTGCCCTTACTCTAAGATCGATTATGAATGATAAGAATTCATGAACCTTACGAAATCTGACATACCAGTAATTAGCATTTCTGACACGAAATTTTCAATAGGCATTTATCCGTTTCAGATCCGTTCATCATCCGTTTTATCCGTTATACGTCCGGTAGAAGTCCGTTTCTCATTCGTTCAACATCCGTTTTATCCGTTAAACGACCGGTAGAAAACTGGTGCTTCAGAGTAATGACTAAGTTTAAAGAGAATAATCTTGAACCATATTGTAATTGAGATATATTGTTAACTAAAAATGTAATTAAGGATATAGAATGCTTAGCTATTGATTTTTATAAAACTGAATGGCATAATAAGTTGGTTTCGAATGAATATGCCAAACTACGTACTTATAAACTATTTAAAACAGAATTTAAGGTAGAAAATTATATTTGCAAAACAATTGCAGGGAAATATAGAAGTGCTTTTGCAAAATTTCGCTGTTCCCTAAAAATTGAAATGGGCCGGTATCAGAACTTACCTATTAATGAAAAAATATGTTTTAATTGTAATGATGATACCATTGAGGATGAGAAACATGTAATTTTGAAATGTCCACTGTATGCAGATTTTCGTGCTGTATTGTTTAGTCATGCTAATTCTTTTTGTAATGATTTTAATAGTATGCCAGATGACGATAAGTTTGTATTTTTATTTAGTGATGAAAATGTTTACTTTTATACTGCCAAAATCTGCTATGATATTTTACTGAAAGAAAATGTTTATTATATTCTTAAAATTTGTATACTTTTGATATGTTTTATGTTTTATATTCTATGTGTATATGTTCCGGACCATATGAGTATTTGGACCATGCGCGTATGGTCATGACCATATGGGTATATACCCATATGGTCCGACCATACGCGTATGGTCCGACCGTACGCGTATGATCGGGGTAATTAACACTCTGTTGCAGTTTACTTTGAATGCTTCTAAACTCTTCAAATTGTATGACCGTTCCTTAAAAATACTCGAAAATAAAGGTCATTTCATTATAAAGAGATTAACTGAATAAAATAAGAAGTTTCACATAGTTAATTTTACTACCTAGTCAAAACTATAATAAACACATTTTATACCGATGTCCATTACCGATTTCTTATTACAAGTGAATAGCAATATGTCGACTTGAAAAGATAACTTTCAAAAATTTCTCAATAAACTGTTACAGAAGAAGTCACATTTTATTTAAGTTGTTTTAGTGAATATGGTTTACTCATGGACTTTCTATTGGACTTTTTATACTATAGAAAGTCCCTGGTGTACTGTAGTTATATTAAGATATTTGAAATCTAGAGTTTCATAAACACCGTAGACACATCAGAATAACCAAAAACCTCGGCATCACTGCACACAGCTGTAAAGAAGGCTATCTTTCACTTGCAAACAAAAGGTGTAACTGAAAAGGATCGGATCGTGCACAACTATGACGTGCAAATGCGAAAAAAGTTATGTTACTGCTTAGAAGTAAATGTCACCATAAGCCTACATGCAAGAATGTAATAAGCGGTGCAAATTAATTTTGGCATCAATATTTTAACGTAGCCTTTAAATTAATACATTGTCATGTAACCATCATTGTTTTTTAGATAAATTTTATTGTATCATCGAAACGTTTGAAATGCATATTTGAAAAAAAAATACCTATATGGTCAAAATACTCATATGGTCCGGCCCGTTAATAACCATACAAGTATATACTCATATGGTCCGACCATACGCGTAAGGTCTAACATTAATTTGTAGGATCCTTTACTATAGATAATTTAGCTGATCTGTGAAAATAACATCTCCATGCCTTATATATCATGTACTGTAGTACGACGCTAGATTAAAACTGACGCGGAAAGGAAACACCCGGCCACCGAAAGCTTCATTTTTATGAAGCCCAGGTGGTCGTGTGGTCTAGCGAGACGGCTACAGTGCAGGCGATTCGGTGTCACGATATCTCAGTAGCATGGGTTCGAATCCCTGCGAGGGAAGAACAAAAAATGCAAATTTACAGATCTAACATTGTTGGGTTGATGTTTAGACGAGTTGTATATATATATATATATAAATGTATAACATTTTTATAGTCTCTCATAACTCTTTTTATAGTGGCTCTTGTTTTATATGTGAAATTGTAATATTACGTAAATGTTTTATAAGAGGCGAGACTCAAATAAAATATTGTCTTGTCTATATTTTTATATGGATGTGTAATTAATAAATCCCCCACACACTAATAAAACTTTACTTAATCGAATTTTCATTTATTTGATCAAGTTTTTTTTGTTAATTGAGCAGTTGGCTAATTTTTTTTTAGTAAAACTAAGGTTATATATTCTATTTTACACAGAAAGGGACACTTGTTTATGCTATCAAACTGCACATTTAACTCTGTTCCTAGTTGTCCGAATTCTTAATAATTTTAAATAAGTTTAATAAATCAAGGAAATTATAGCAAAATTGTCACCAAAATTAGCTCTTTTTTAAGTATACAATTTATTAGAAATTCTTTAAAATTACAACATGCATTAAACAATGTTATCATAAGTAATCTAAAGTAATCATGATTACTCTAAAGAAAAGTAATCTAATGTTATCAATTACATTTAAATTAAGGTGTAATTATAATGTAATCAATTACTTTTAATGAACAAAGTTATTGTAATTTAATCGATTACATTTTAAGTAATCGACCCCATTCCTGGTGTGAACCAATGCTCCGTGTTGAAGACCGAACTTTGACCTATAATGGTTTAATTAAATAAATTGTGACTTGGATGGAGAGTTGTCTCATTTGCACTCATACTACATCTTCTTATATCTATAAGATGAAAATAAAACAGCACAGTTCATCCATGCACAATGAAAATAAAATCGAGACATCTATATTAATATTTAGTAAAACAAAACGACAGACAAGGACAAAACTGTATACTGAGACTGTACATAATGTATGTCCTGGTAACCATAGTAGTTAGTCGCAGGTGCATAAACATACACTATTAGATTGAATTTGAAGACAATTTGATCCAATGTTTAAAGATTTGTTATTCTAACTTTGTATTCATTTCACCTCTTTCATTAGTTACGGTGTAGTAAAATAAAAGCATGTAATAGTAAAACTTGTCAAGCTAGGAGCTTCCTTGTTTGATAAGATTTGTTACCTGGGACTGAAATTTATAAAAAGTGACGATCAATATTTTAAATTAAAAAAAATCCCCCACACACTAATAAAACTTTA